>JBAIZL010000010.1:92752521-92797521 GCA_036971475.1 Prosapia bicincta
AGAGAAAGACAGTAAACTACCCGAAACATGAATAAATATATATTTGGCAAGTAAAAAATATATATTAGGACACAAAATAGTCTCGAAAGTTGACTTCCAAATATGTCAAGTAAATAAAAGTACGTTTTGTGAATATATAAACTACTGACTAGAAGTCATTGTGCATACACAGTTGTTTCTTGAAAACTTGTACAAGGACTCACTATTGCTCTCGGGCTGCGGCAGTCCCGCTTCGAACCAGGTATCTAGTCTACGGGCTCATCCTTACTACCATGTAGGAATGGTGCTTCATCGACGATTCCTCAAGGAAACTTATGACCAATTATAGAGAGCGGTGTCGACGTCATTTTCCCATTAAAAAATGGCAAACAGGTTCTGATCAGGGCAGCCTTTATAGCGCCGAGTTTAATGTTCGATACTTGAAAGAAGGACTTACCATTACTCTTGA
Organism: Prosapia bicincta; assembly: GCA_036971475.1. Lineage (NCBI taxonomy): Eukaryota > Metazoa > Arthropoda > Insecta > Hemiptera > Cercopidae > Prosapia > Prosapia bicincta. Next base: position 92,752,970 of record JBAIZL010000010.1, read on the forward strand.
AATCTAACGGGCTGTGGGCATTCCCACTTAAAAACAGGTATCTAATCTACGGGCTCATCCTTACTACCATGTAGGAATGGTGGTTCATAGAAGATTCCTCAGCCTCTATAGCGCCGAGATTCCGTAGCCCTTTCGGACAGGTTGCTAGAGGCGGTCTGGATTTTAGCACGGACGCGTTCCAGTTACGGGCATTATCTGGTAATTCCTTGTCAAGAAAGCTATGGTACCTTTCGGTCACCACAGATACTATTTGGGTCACAACCATGAACTGCCGCCAGCTGTGTGTCCCGCAGGGTCTATCACCAACAGTAGAAGACAACAAAACAAACAAAGCACGGATCTTGTTTAAAAGTATATAATTAAAACTTACGTGATCGCGTGTTAAACTTCGCCACAATGAAAAGCCAATTATATTCCAAAGTGACAACACGATTCGAAAATTTGTTATGGCATAATATAATAATCTATTATACAATGATGTACACTTACGGTTTTGCAACTGTACTTACATCGATATTCTTCAATATAGATGCAATATATTCCTAATGGCATTCTTCGTATCACTTACAATAATTTTTTCCCTTACACCCATAATTAGCTTTATTTTTATTGGCATGGTTTAATTAATTGCAGTATTTTCAGATATTAATGCCACTGTATCTCGATCATACGTCACAAAATTAAATAAGTAATATAAACAAAAAAGATTTTAGTCAATTCCTACCTAGGTTAACAAAGAAACATTTAAGAGAAAAATTATTTGAGTTGGTTTACATTAAATAATCATAATTATTATAAATTAAGTAACATAATCTAAAAGGTAAAACAGCTGTTCTACCACATAACCTATAACATAAAATCAGCTGTTTTATGAGGTCATATGCTATAAACTTATGTAAGGCAAATTGGAACGAAATAACTAAATTGTATAGTTAGCCCATTTTGTGAAAAGATTTTCTCCCATATAAAACTAAAAATAATATAATTAAATTTAATTAAGGAATTATTATTTGAAAAAATTTAAGATCAAGTGTCACTCATCTACTACAAGTAATATATATATATATATATATATATATATATATATATATATATATATATATATATATTTGCACTTGAGTGGATGGATAAAAAGTATGTTATTAACGATAGAACATTCAAACAAGATAAGGAGAACATTCGAGCATTATATATATATATATATATATATATATATATATATATATATATATATATATATATATAAGGAGAGTGAGAGATAATAGAAGGAATTGAAAGAAATTGAAAGACGGCTAAAATCAGTATATTCTAAAGTTTGCTAAGACGTTGCAAAAACGCAAATGGCCCCTCCCAGTGGCAGAATGCTTAACTAAATCAGCAATATGCGAAGCGCACAAGATACATCTGTAATTCCTACCAGAGCATGTGACTCCTTACCGTTCGAAGTGAGAGTGTCATTTTTACACCGCTTGATAAGGGTTTGTTTACCTTCTCCCAAGTTATGCTGTGTTTAAATTGCAGGAAAATTACAGACGCCGCGCCGTCAGGTAAACGAAATTAGGGTACCGTCGGGGCAGAGTCGTAAATAACCGCAAATACCTTAACCGTCGCAGCTCCCGACACCGGGCTGTATTAATATAAGGCAATTTATTTCTGTTACATAAACACACTCATACGTTACAGCCAGGTTCAAATTAAACAGCAAATTTAATACCGGTAGTTCATAACGTGGAACGCTATTTAGGCCTACCTTTTCAAGAAAGTTCAGTTTACCTACTCATTCAAAAAAACATCTTGGCATGATTGAATATTACAAGCTATTTCCACACTACAAAAACTTGTCGTAACAATAAGAAATATAAATTTGTTTAAATGTATCCAAAATATTGTGTCATGGAAAATTATTCTGGTTTATTTTTCACTATTCTACAGTTTCTATTTCCAACTATTTTCGGTTTCTTTAATTTTTTTCTATTCCTTCTAATAACGCACACTCTCCTGATACATATTTTGTACAAATTTTCAATGGTTAATAAAATACGTTTTTATTCATCCAATCAAGCTTAAATATATATTTTTAAAACCTATAGTGGTTGTTTTAAACATATAGTGGTATTGTCAAACCTATAGTGAATGTTAATAAAGTTTTTTCAAATATTTTTTCAATACTTAAATTATAAAAATTTGAGGGTTCTACGTTGGATTCGAACTGAGTATCTTCATGTTTGAATTCTAACGCTTTGGCCCTGAGCTAACTTTTCTATAACAATAAATGTGCTTCTCAAAGATGTGTATTTATATTTATTCTTCCCCAGGGTTCTACGTTGGATTCGAACTGAGTATCTTCATGTTTGAATTCTAACGCTTTGGCCCTGAGCTAACTTTTCTATAACAATAAATGTGCTTCTCAAAGATGTGTATTTATATTTTTTCTTCCCCAACTGGTTTCCGTCGAAACCTCTGTTGTAGAACATTAAATTTTTACCATGGTTACCACACAATATCATAAATAATGCTCTAGGATTAAAAATGAATGAAATGAATAAAATAAACAAACAAACTGGATGAACGATACCGAACCTCGCTTCACAATCCGAAAGGAAAGCGAAAAAAATACAATACAATGCAAACGACCAACAAACAGTGTATAATTAGTAACAAACATAAATAATACTAATTTTAAAATACTTAACTGAGTGAATACGTAATTGCTTACTTGCTGACGCGTTTCAAAACGTGTGTTCCTTTTACGAAGCTAACCCTCTGCTTCGTAAAAGGAACGAATGTTTTGAAACGCGTCAGCAAGTAAGCAATTACGTATTCACTTAGTTAAGTATTTTAAAATTAGTTTAATCAGTGGATTCAAAATTATTACATCAAGCAGCTTCAAAAATAATAGTCTAACACCATACATAGAAAAAAAAGGAAAATTCAAGGAATATTGCAAGGTCATATTGTTATTCTGACATATGTATATACACATTTATATTGATTTTGATTATAAAATTAAAAAACTAAAATAACATATTTTTTTATTTAAGTAAGAATTGACTTTTTTAAAAAATTGTATTACGTGTTTCTACTTTGAAAAGCTTTATTTCTTACGAAATATTGCAAGGAAGATTAGGGTTCAAGCTTTATATTATTGTTAAAGCTTTTTAATATTGTATCGTCTTAAGAAGTTACTTTCCATTCAACGATTTTGTAAGAAATTACGTTAATAGTTTTAATCTCCCATTAGGGAAGTTCAAATAATATAATTTGAAGATAGTTGATAGTAAACTGAGACACGTTAATAGCTATACGTAAACAAACCAAGTACAGACGTCTGTGGGCTAATTCGTTTGGCAATAGCATCAATTTCTTTAAAAAAGTTGCTAAAAGTACCAAAACGGGCTACTGTTGTTTATATCCATGAGAAAGTAACAGAAGGGGGAATAAACACAGTACTACGTGTACTCAAATTTAATGTTCATTGAGTGACCTACTCTTTGAATATTTAGGGTACATAAATTAATCAAAAATTGATTTAACTCATTTTGTCTATTTATATCTCAATTTATGATTTTAAATTATTTATAATGGCATTGAGTGTTTGTTTCGACCACTCATTTATTCACTTTATATAATTCATTGAAAATTTTTATTCAATTTAACTTAATTGTAATAGTTTTTATTATTAAACGTAATTTATTACTGTTTCAGTACAGTTTATGAACATTTTAGTAATTGCAATTTAATACTTACATTTATTACATATTTTGTAAATTAACTTGATTGGAGTGAATATGTATTTGTCTAAATTTTATGTTGGATAAATAACAACCACCAAATGGAAATGATAAGCCGTTTCAGAAAAGTAATAAAATAGAGGGATCACCGATGCAAAATAGAAGTGATACAGTATCTGGGAATAGTAAAATTAATGAATTACCCTTACAGAGTACATCAAATCAAAGTAATCATCGGTTTACTTACCTCAGGGTGTGCTAGAGAAATCAAATTCGTTAGAGAATCAATTTCAGATACCTGGAATAATGTCAATGCCCAAACAAAGTAATCTTCCGACAACAACAATGCACATAGATAAACTGCAAGTTAATGAAGTAGTTAATGAGACATCAATATATGACTCAATAGAACAACAAAGGGAAACCAATCATCTAAAACGAGAGCTAGAACGAGCTCTAAATAAAATAAGATATCTGGAAACCGAAACATCGAAACTGAAAAGTAAAAATGCCAATGAATGCAACTTAGAAAGTCCCACTAAGTCCGAAGAGGAAGATAAGTGAACAGACACAACCTGGCTCATACAGGGCTCTAAAAAGATAAAAGCTGTTAAATCTTCTAAAATAACAAGGGGGACTGAGAACAGTATAAAAAAATTTAAAGAACATTTAATAATAATAATTTGAATAAAGTCTTTTTTTTTTGTTGTGAACAATTAGCTGTATGTAATTCCTAAATTAAAGTATGGGATTTAATTTAAGATTAAAGTTATTGGTTTCAAAGAATGGGATTTGAAATTCAGAAAGGGTTAAGATGTACTGAAGATGTATAAGATAACAAAGATGTTATAAGACAATGGTACAGCTTAAAATTTTGCCAAGTGAGAGTAGAAATTGTATAGATAATGGTGTCGTGAAACAATGTACTCAGGGGCAAATATGGTAATTAGGTGGCATACAAGAAGTGAGCAGGTTTATACAGCTAGATTAGAGGTTAGGATTGTTCACATAATGTAAGACAAATTCAAATAAAATTTAAGTAAAAGATATTTCAAAGAACTCTTGTAATTTTAATCTTAATCCAAAATGTGAAGTAGCATTAAATAGTATAAAAAACGATGTATGGTTAATAATTTAAACTCAAAGGAATATTAAAGTAAATTGGCTATAAAATATGAAGGTCTATATAAAATATTGTAAATTTTTTTAATCATGTGTCTGTACTGTTCCAACAAGGTAATAATTTTAATAATATAGAAGATCTCACATAAAACGATTAAAATTGAAACGGAGACATTCTGAAAGGGGTAGGTTATTTAGTAAACGAATAAAAGAGTATTAAAAGTTAACGTTAGAAGAAATTCAAGCTATTGTTTAATTTTTAAAAGGGGAATTGTTTAATAAGGAGAATGGGAGGTGCCTTGATATGCAATTTTACAAAATCATGACGACACATTTACATAATTGCGTGTCGAAAGGGCCCAATGACATGCAATTATACACTATACACGAGAAAGACGACAAAATCTCAAAATACATAACACTACACAAAAAGACTAAAACACTTGACCAAAAATTGCATATGAATGTACAGTCCTAGTTTCTGTTTAGTTTCATTTCTTATTTTATTAATACAAGAGCTTGATCAAAATTTAAAATGAAATTATTATAGTAATGTTTAAATGAAATTATAAGAATAATGAATTGAAGTAAAGTCCTTTTTGAGTCAACACCTAGCTGTATAGTTTTTAAATCAAAGTATGGGATTTGATTTAAAAATAAGGTATTTGGATTCAAAATATGGGTTTTGAAATCCAGGGTTTTTTGTATAAGATGTACGAATGTTGTAAAAATAACACAGAGTAATTATAAAGCAATGGTGCAATCTTAGTTTGTAAATTGAGAGAGAATTTCTGAGAAAATACACAGCGTCGTTTAAATGTGGTAAATTTGTGGCTTACAGGGAGTAAGCAGTTTTGCAGATCCCAGGCAAGAGACTGTGATAAATACGGCTAGTAGGTTAGGTTTGTTGACACAAAAAGAGACAATTTCGAAGAAAATTTAATAATAGATGATTTGAAGGATTTTTTTAATAATGAAGTAATTTGATAAAAAATTAATAAGAAATTGAAAGAGTAAAGATTTTAAAAATTGAAAAGATATAAATTTGTATTCATAAAAGTTTATGAAACAGAATGTTGACAAGAAGTCAGATTTTAATAAAAGTAATTAAAGTATGTGATATTTTAAAAAGTTTTAAAACGTGAAATGTGTAGAATGTCTTTGCAATAGAACACTGTGAAACTGGTAGTTTTGTAATAGAGCCTATGTGTGAGAAAGCGGATACGCTTCCGTTGTAGTATTTGTCAAGCGCTAGGGGGAAATGGCATGCATTCCATAGTGGGGAATGTAGGTAAACAAAAACATCCGTTGGCCAGTCAATGTTTATATTTTTACTATAGTAGGTATAAAATTTTGTTCAATTGTAAAAGGGGACTGCACATACTCATGTATAAAATGTTGAAGTAGAAATAAGATGTAATGTTGAACAAAAATTTTCTTTTCAGGTCGACAAGAGAAAATGTAACACTCTTAAAAATAAGGTGTTACATATAAATTCATTTATATATTTGATTTTTATTTAATAATTATATCGTTCCAATATAAAAGAAAATTTTTGTTTCTTGGTGCACTTTGTAAAGCTAGCGTAGATAGTAGCGCCCCTAGTGGGTAAAAATGTAAAATATCGTACGAGTAGTAACTTAGCCCAATTACCACATCACCCCATGTGACGCAAGCATGGTCTGATATCGCCAGATCCAATGCACCAATCGAAAAATTCGAAATAATAATCGAGGGTGGGAAAGTTCCGTTGGCTTGCCCCTTCAGAAGGCCCACTTCTCCAAAAGTCTTTGAACGAGACGGACGTATGGCACTTTCGGACATAACTTAGAAATTTATAAGCTTCCAGTATTCAAAATTTAAGATGTCAAGGCCGGTACCGAATTTTATTAACGTAACTAAAGAAGAAGTCAGAAGCGAACATTCATATGTTTCAATTAAATAAACGTTTATATAATTTTGTTTAAGTGCGCGGATTTGCAAGAGCGATGTGTTAAGTGTTTATTGATTCCAAAAGCCATGGGCAATCTTTAATATGTTTTAAAGTGTTTTATTAGTGCACAACCAGGTACGTTTTAGATAATAACAAAGAAAATGTATTTTAATGTTACTAAGTTGAATTTTAAATGATAAACGGTTAACACATGAACGGTAAGAATTGTCCTTCGAATATTCATTTCTAAAAATTTAATTAAAAGACTTAAGTTACTATCTTCTCGATATATATAAATTATAAAGGTTAATAAGTTAATAAGTAAGTAAAATGTATGGAATAATTAGCAGTAATTAAAAGATAATTACTCAACATATTGCTGTCTTTTGTTCTACTGTAATTTGTCACTGATTAATAAATTGTATAACATTGTATTTTAAAACTTTATATTTTCATTTCAAGTAACCTAGTTCTACCTTCCAATGATATCGGAAGATCGTTTACAGAAAGACATTATTATGCCTGGCTGGAAACGGAGAACTAGATAGAGCCCTGGGTAAGTAAGGTAATTAATTTGTTAATTAGTAATTAACATAAATTTTTAATAAAGCCCTAATATATACTTACCCCAGGAAAGAAAAGGTTCACCTGTTACAAGTATAAAACTGAACAAAACAGCAACAATTACAAAACCATTCCCAGTAGTGGTAAGCGAAGTCAGACATGACAATGAAATAAAAACACTCTTTAAACATGAATGAAATAAACTACCAGACCAAGTGCTTATCCAACAACCAGGTAAAACAATAATATAGATACACCAGAGGAATAAAGGAAAGTAGTAGAAATAGCTAAAGAGAAAAAGTTGCAATTGCACAGTTATGAAGATAAACAATAAGAGTCATGCAATCCAGAAGATATAGTTCAAAAATTAGCAGCACAAGATTTTAAAGTCATAAGTGCTGAAGTAGAACGCAGAAAGACAAAGGGAGGCCTGATAGACTTACCAATGTTCATATTACATTCCATAATACTCAGGACATAAACAGAATTTACAATATAAAATATTTGTGCCATTTGAAAGTGTGAAATGAAGTAATAAGAGTGAGAAGATTGCCACTATGTAAGGAATGCCAGAGGAATGAACATACTCAGAAATTTGGTGGAAGGGAGCCAATTTGTCTTAGATGTGCAGGACATTATCCATCGGCACAATGTACAGAGTCGAAAGAGATACTTCTTCAAAGTGCTAATTGCTCAGAACACCGGCCTGCAAACTACAAAGAATGTGCAATAGCCAAAGGGCTGCAAAGAATAAGAGAAATTAATTATTTACCAAAGCTTCAACAACGAAGAAATTCAGTATGAAATAGAGCAAGAGAAGGCATCAAGTAACTATAAAGGTTAAAAATGGAACACCTGAAACAGTCCTAAATCTAAGATCAATAAACCCCAGATTAAGACAAAAAATGATGTTACAAAACATGATGGAAATGATTACTCCAGTTATTATTAGACTTGACACTCTGGAAACCAGAAATACTGGAGATAATTTAAAACATTGTAATTAATGTTGGACAGGGGAGACTTGAGGGTAGCTACTTTAAAATACCAACGAGGTTTAAACAAAAAGGTAGAGATCGAAGTATTTCTAACCGAACAAAGAATTGATATCTGCCTGACATCGGAAACCCATTTCACAAAAGAGTCATATCTCGAGATAAAAGGTTTCAAAGTTTATCAAACCTACCATCCAGATAATAAGGCGGAACCGCAATACTAATGAGAGAATCGATCAATTATTATGAAGGCTGTCATCTTCAGACTGAAAAAGTACAGTTAACTTTAGTGTGTATAGAGTCTACCAAACAAAATCTGATAGTAAGGGCAGTATACTGTCCGCCTAGACACAATTTAAAAATATCTGATTATAAGGCAATCCGCCAAAGAGCCGGGGAAATATTTGTACTCGGTGGTGATTTCAATGGCAAACATATGGACTGGAGAGCAAGACTGTCAACAACTAAGGGTAAGTAGTTAAGGACAGCTGTTAAAGAACTAAGTTCTGATTTTTATTCGACAGTAAATGAACATACTGGCCAACAGATTCAAATAAAATACCGGATCTTTTGGATTTCTTCATAACCAGAAAGATATCAGCAAAGGTCAGATATTGAAGAAAATTTGGATTTGAACTCAGATGACTCAGCAGTGATTTTCCCGTTTAATGAAAAACAATCAAACTTCGGCCATTAGTGGTGAACAAAAACAGGAAAGGGTTAGCTTTAGGCGAGAACTACTGTTTTTGAATAAGTAAATATAAATATTTACCAAGATCATTAGTAAATAAAGATTTTAGTTTCGTCCAGAATTGAAATAAAGTCACAAGTACAAAATCAGTGAGTTACAACCGGACAATAAATTTTAAAAAAGAAACAGCACACGGAAACAAAGTCCTAATGGATTTCTTCCGGAAACGAGCCCCCGTTCTAGAGGCCGACAGTTGTATGTTGTTTATTGGGCAAGTTCTGCGACGCTAAAATGTACTTTATTGCACAGCGTCTTTGGCTGGATCTATTTACCAGCGACGCCAACTCTGGCGAATACAAAAAGATACAATACAAACAGCTTAGCTATTATGGAGCTAAACGACGCGTCAACCTTAAAGTGTCGTGACATTACAGTATTACCCGTGTTCTGGAGTGTTGGTTGGAATCAATCATCACGTGCGTATCCATCATACCTACCCTCTTTTGGGGAGGACTAAAATATTCTCCCGTCAGGTCTAGAAGCCGGTAGTTTTATCAATTATTACACTTTTGCCAATAGTCGAGCCCTATGCAATGGAAACATGCCCGATCTTAAACTAAATTTTCAATGATCATATATTGATAAAAATTGACAAATTTTAAAAATTTATAACAAAATACTTATAATTTTAACTTTGACTAACATAAAATCACTACAACTATGTATTAAATAAATGAGCATAAAAATTTGCGAATAGCGTATAGAAACCTTTGCTCAGCACGGTTTAGCAGGATTACCTTAGACAAGCCATATTTTACTTCTACTTGAAATACCAGTGGATCATTACGTCCTTGCCTACCCCTTCCTCCTACTGGTAGACATTCCCTTACGACCTCTATAGAGAGTAGGTCTACCTGTGTACCTCACTGGATATCCCTACCATATTCTAACCTATACATTTTCCCTTCATATCCTTTGTACGCGCTAGGCATACAGGCTGACACTAGCTCACCGCTTTGAAACTACAAAACAGTATACAATAGCAGTAGTACTAACTTTATAACATAACAACTATAAAAACCAATAAGAACAAGCAATATAAACGAAACAAATTTTAAAGCCAACTCCTACTTGAGTCAATAACAAAAATTTTTATTTTAGTAACTTTTTATTAAATAATTACAATTATATAAATACTTTAACATAACCTATGCTATAAGTAGATGTCAAAACCACAGTTTCTCCCCAAACAGGTGGTTTTGATGAAAAATACGTTACTTTTCGGTTAAAAACGGTTAGGTGGGGTATGAGGGGTTGGTTTCAGCGATTATTGGAGGGTGACGTGAATGGTATGAGGTCTGGAATGTGCGCGGTTGTGCGCGGTTGTGCGTGGGTGTATGTGGCAGGTGTTTTTTTTAGAAATACGTTAATTTTCCGTTAAAGACCGTTAGGTGAGGTAGTATGGGTTGGTTGGTGATATGCGTGTTGGCTGTTGTGTGATGTAATTAGAAGCATGTTCGGACATGTTGGGGGGTAATGTAAAAACCGTTGTTTACCTAGAGAATGTGTGTATTATATTCTGTACCCAGTTCGTTGCTGACCTATATTTTTACTATAGCGTCGCGTGTGTACGGTTGAAATCCGTTACGAGGTGATGGGATTATTTTCGCTATAAATGTGTCAGTCGCAAAGACTGAACGGTGACTTCTCTGTTTGTTCTCCAGATCTTTACTGGTTAAAAAAATGTAAAAGCATGTTAATTTATTGATATAGGTTCCTCGCGTAAAACGTCATTGGGAACTTGTATAGATGATGACGACGACATACTTGTGTTATAGTTTTGGGGATAAGTAGTTGGTTAGTATGTCAAGGTCATAGGAAGATGTTTTTAAAAAGAGTCGCAAGCAGAAGTGCTTGCGACATTAATATTAATTTTTTTATTTATTTATTTATTATTTTTTTATTATTTTTTTTTTTACACAAATACAATAGCATCTTATAATTACAACGCTATATTATAACAAAAATACAATTTTTTTTTTAGACTAATACAGCTACTGATGTAAAGTCAGTTCGGTGGACCCACATCCGGACGGTCCGTTGGAGACTATGTGAAATTCGCCGGCACCCACCTCATCCAAATCCATGTTCGCCAACAGCGTGATGAAGCGTCTAGGTAGGAATATCTGGAATTTCGGGTCTTCTCCTTCCTTGTATGGGAAACCTCCGAGCGCAGCAACAACTGCTTCCCCGTAGGTAGTGTCGATTTTTCTGAGGTAGTGCACCGAATACTTTTTACCTTCCTTCAGTTCTGAACATTTCTTTATGGGCAACCCGTCAGCTTTAGACTTTGAGTTGAACTGTTGAATTATTGACTGTAAAGTTGCTTCGCGGTTCATAGTTACGGAGGAGAAGTAACTGTATCGTGTAGCTCTGCCTGAGGTCTATAAGGAAATGATGTCTAACCACCGCTCTCTTTGGTTTATATAATGCGTTTCCCCCTCCCTTATTATTGTAGTCATAGTCTTAAGACTGTCGCGACTTTCATCGCACGTAGAAGCGCGCAATTCGTTTCTTTGTGTTGCGGGGCTATAACGCTTTTACAAACGTTCTGGATTCCTCTCAGGAAGGTCCATTCTTTTGAGGAACCGATATCGATAACTTCAGCAGAAGTGAAACCACGAATCCATTTCGCCTTTTCGTCACCCGTTGTAAATATCAGATCGAACTGTTTCACGTAGTATAACATGACGTTACGAAGCTCTACGTAATCGGTGAACCCTTCCTCCCACGATATGTGATGATAATTCTTACTCAACCAATTGTTGGTTTTCTTGTATTTATTGCTCAAGGTAGAGTATTCGAAAGGCGGTTTAAATAGGAACGTGTAGGTAGCGTTTGTTTGTAGGTCCAATAATACGAGTTCCTTCACTATAAACGCGTTACACTCTCCTTTAAAACATTGCATCTCTAACACGCAAGCAGATCGTTCCATTATTTCTTTTTCCTTGTCCTCTATTCTCCAAAACGTCCGGACGCAGACTGCAAATAGGTCTCGATCCTTTTCGCCTTTTATACCTCTTCCTGCTTAGGAAGAATGCTCGTAGCGTTCTCATCTTCCCCCGACGTTATCGGTTCAACGTTCTTGATATCTTCCTCCTCGTCTTCTACACTCGTTTCTTGATCCAGCATAAGCAACAGCTGTCTATTGAGTTCAAACTCTTGTGGCAACCGGTTGTATATGCTATAATCAATGTACCCGTACTCTGGTGGCTCACCAATCCCACCTTTTAAACAAGCCTCTACATAGTCTCTAATACTGTCCTCAGACAACTTCAACTGTTCCAAGTACCTTTCAACGGCAGGAACCACACTATTTAGTACGTAAAATTCTCTAGGCGTCAACATAACCTTTTGCCCGTTCCGATGATAATCTTTAATACGAACGTAGTGTTTGCCGTATATCTTTACGGTGTCAACTTCGATATCTGTTCCGGGTAATATCAAACGTGTCTTCTTTCCGCTTTCTCGACAGGCTAGGAAGGTTTCAAAAACGTTCAAGTAGCCGACAAAGGTCTTGAACGAATCCGCTGTAAATAATATGTATCTTTTGGAGTGGTTGATGAGCACTCCTGGCAAAAGAGACAGAGACTCAAAAACCCCTACTGTCACGTTCTTTCCCGTGCACGCAGTTAGTGGGTACACAGCACGGAGATAGGCACCGATAAACATATCGCTTATGTCGTCTTCAAGATCGTCTTCCCTGTTCCTTTTCATTTCCGTTAGACGTATTGCGTTGTTATAGAGCGAGGTTAGAGCGTTGTCAACGTCTTTAAACTCTGGTATTTCTACACGAGTTTCTTTTGAATTTTCATTAGAAACCGTATCATCCACGTTTTCGTCCAACTTAACACCACCCGCTAAAGGTGCGTCCGTCTCACTACATGTGTTCATTATGTGGGTTCAAGGTCCTTTCTAACTATGAATGTCTGGAAAGTGATCTTGACTGGTCGAGATCAAAGTTTTAAATGAAAACAACTCCATCCGACTTTCTTATATACATCGCCACCCCCTCCCACTGATCAAAACAAAACACCTCTACGACACTCTCTTTACACTCCCTGTGAGAGGCGTATAAGTTACTATCGTATCGTGTAAAATCAAACAGTAAGCAGCCGTTTTGTCAGGAATATTTTCTGCTGTCTCAAATTCTAACCTGATATCAACTGTTGAGCTCTTCACAGATTCGTTCTGTTTCGAACAATCAATAACCACTATTGGTGAATATTCCTCATACGAATCCGGAGAAAACAGAGGCGCGTTCTTACGCCCGTAATACGATGATTGAAACTTAGCGTACATCTCGTACAGCATTGAATAACGTTTTTTCGAAAAATCGGCGCTAACGTTGTCGTACGGGAAAAACTGCGAGTTTAGGAACAGTTTTATGTTTTTAAGATTGCAATGATCGAAATTAGTTGAATATCTTGTAATGACGTGCTTCCTGTTAGTCTGAAATGCAAAAATTACAAATCTTGGTTTCTCCATTTGGTTCGACGTTTTTATCGTCCATGAATGTCTCTGAGTTTGCGGCAGTACGGGGTATTCGTGCAACTCCCAACTCCGAAATGGTACCACGATCTCGTGGTCATCGTTTAGCTCTCTCAAAAGCCTGACCTTGTGTTCATCAGACAATCTCACGTGCGGCACCCGCCATACTATCTTTTCCAAAACGCATTTCCAATCCAATGTGGCATCGGTTGCACCGGTAGCTCCTATTATGCAATCGTTGTCTGAAGAAGATCTTATTAGAACCAACTCTTGACGGACGTTCATTATTATTCTACGGTAATCCTCTGCAAACCCCAACAACAATTGAAGCGGAATACAAAAGTCAAAATTCCCTGTTGAGTTTGGTTTTTCATTAATATCGGTAGGAAACAACCAACCGGACATTCTTATAATGTTGCGATCTGAAGCCGAAAGAGATACTAGGCCTTTTAGAGTGCTGGTTATTCCCACGCGTTTCACGGAATCAACCGTAACACCGGAAATTTCATATCTAATCTCCTCGAACAGATACGACATCGCGTTATTCACAAACGGGACTTCCGTTCCCAAAGTCCCATCTTTTTTCGTCACCTTTCCTTCGATGTACAGGTAGCTCTCCGACGGCAGAGTGTACGCATCTTGCGATTGAATAGGAATACGGATTTCGTCGTTATTTCCTAATCTGGATGAAGCGTAAGGGTTGTGGCTGTGATACTCCTTCTCCCAAATCGTTTCGTCGAACACCGGACCGTGGCCTATGTCTAATATATCCATCGTTAAGAACTGTGAAACCTATTCTTTCTAGAAACGTCTTGTTCTCACTTGTTATCCTTTCTATCTGTTCACAAGAACTGAATTTCGTTCCACCAAGAGTATCGTTAATAAAGTCTAACCCCATACTCATACGCGTTTTATATGCAACCTGATGCTTATAGTTTCTCCTCTAAAATCAACTGGATCCCCGTTTTGATCAAGCACTCTCACTACGACTTCTGAAATCAAACTGAATTTTATGGGCAAGTAAACCAGATTTTGTGGTACTTCTATTATTTTATATCCTGGCGGAACCGATGGAAAAAACGAATGTATAATATGTTCCCTCTTTCCGTTTTTGTAAGAACCGTCTATGATGTTACAGGAAATTTCGATGTTGTTTACCTTTATAATATTGACCTCTTCATCGCCTAAATGAGGTTTCTTTTCTTCGTTCGGTGCGAGGTTTCTTTTAAACCCCAACAGCGATCCTATAGAATGTGGTTGATCGAAATGTATGTTGAATTTAGTAACTATTTCGCATCGAAGGAGGCTGTTATTTGCCGTAAGCGAAAAGTTGCTGTAACCTATGGACCTCTGTAACACTCTGTTCACTTCGTCAATTTCGTAAGACCCTGTAGGCAATTCTATCTCGTATATTTTATTGTTTTTTACGTCACCCGCTTTGCTGTAGTGTAATTTGTTGTTAATGCCTTTGGTGACGTTTGGTATGGAATTGTATGTAGTGAATTCTAATAGAGCCGCTTCCCACTGGCTTTCTTCGTGCAGCCTTAAAGGTGGAAACAGCACGCTCCTCAGTATAGACTCGTCCCCAGTAAGGGATACCGTGTACGAAGACATCTTAAATGACACTGACTTTATTTGCCAGGAATTCTAAACATAAATGGCCGCAAATTAACGAGTCTTCCGGTTGTCTTCTTTCATAATTGTATAGAATTGTTTTTGCCGATCGTAAATACTGATTCAATTCCGATGGTGGTGGCAAGTTGCCGAAACTATCGAAGTAAAACACTGTGCTTCCTAATTTTTTGTAACAGACCCAATGCGTTCCCGACCCGACGGTGCTGTCCAAGTTCACTATAGCTGATTCGTTTACACGAGGTTTTGACGGAAGATTGTCTCTCATAAAGACGCCTCTGAAATTCGGTATAGAAAGGCAGTATGCGTAACGTTCGAGCTCTTCATTCGTCAATGCCTTGTTCGGTAATACGAGTTTTCTACTACTATTTAATACACATTTCTGTACGGTCGCAGGTACAACCCCCTCCCGTTTTTTGAACCATTGTTCCTACGTCTTCTCCTGTACTTACTGTCTGTCCTCTTTCGACCAACTCTTCTGACAGGCACCCTTTTACGTCTTTTTCTTATTCTCCTTTTCATCCGTCCACCTCCGATTGCACTTTTTGCCTTCATCGCTCCGGCCACCGCTAAAGCAGCCGCTCTTTCACCAATACTAGCGTCACTAGACTTAGCCCTTTGCCAAGCTTTTTCTGCTAAAACACTGTCTGCTACAGAACGTGATGCTGAATCAGAATATCGGGAATAAACTATGTCGTGGACCTTACAGGCTTCGTCTAACTTATTTATACCCCGATCTCCTCGTGCCAAACGTTTTTTCAACTTTGTACCTGGTCCGCAATATCTATACCCACCCGGTATGTGTAATTCCACCGGTAAAGCGTCGATAGCCCTGTTGACTACGGCACTAACTGGAATAATACCGACTGCTTTTTTCGCAAGTCTTACAAGTGATGATGATAAACCACTTCCTTCTCTTACAAACTTCTTTCCGTTACTAAATGTTTTACCGTTTAACATATTAAATATATATGTATCTATTATTTATCTACACGGTTACTTCATATAGAATGTCCATTTGTTGTAGAAACTTGTTACTTTATAATAACGAACCACTTCATACCAAGTTTTTTTTAAAATAAAGAAATACCTCTATCACATCCAAATGCTTGCAATAATTATTTCTTGTTTTATTTTGTTTATTATTTTTTTATATTTTTTTTTGTAGCATATATTTAATAATTGTTATTCTTTTTACAACAATAATTACTAACACATGTATCACATTAACTTTTTATTGAACAAAAAAATAATATTTACATTGTATTACACTTAACTAAATAGTAAATGGAAGTAACAGCTCTTCTCCGGTCAATTCCCCTCCTCAGCAATACCGTCAACGGCTGGTTTTTCCGCTTCTGGAGGATAAGATATTGGTGACGTTCCACGAGCGTCGGTAGTATCCTTTCCATAGTTCGAGGCGCCGACTGTAACTCTCATGCTGAATCCTTGATCCAATAGCTTATTCATCTCGGTTGAGAAAACGTTAACAGCATCTTTTTGTTCGATGCGTAGCGGATAATACTCTATATATCTAGCAGTCAAAGCCATCTTGTAAGTTTATGACGGATGTTTCCTCTTCAAGAAGTAAATTTGAAATATGTATTATTTTTAGTTTCGCTCTCTATATAACAATATATTACATTAGCCTTGTACAATAAAGGCGTTGCTTATCCCTGTTTCCTCTTCTTTGCGGGATGTATTGGTATTGGGTATGAGTAAACCGTCATCCTACGCACAGCATGACATCGTGCTCCAAAATCCTCACCCTTTACTAATTTTAAATAACCGCACCTCGGAAACCATCCACCATGTTCGATCCATGGAAATTCATGTGCTTCCCAATCCTTTAAACCACCACCACAGTAAAAGCATATAACGCCATCAGGTGGAGAGTGAAAGAAAAAACCGGCTTCTGCAAATTGCCAAGCATAAGGGCGGGAATATACAAATCTGGTGTTGTTGAACGATTCCAGCCTGCTTCCAGGTGTACTGTATCTCGGGTATGCAACCATATCTCCTATATTATAAACTGAAATATTTTCTTGAATATATACTATCTATTTGCAGACTAGGTGCAACTCTCCACTTCCTTCGTGCGTGTGTACTCTGCATCTTGTGTTATCGTATCTATTTATATTATCCGTTGTATCCCCTCCACTGCTCAATTTTCGATTTTCTCCTTCAGAAAAGTCGTTCTTATATGTTTCCCCAGGTTCTGCTATAGCTTTCGGTTGTCTGACTGAATCCTGCTTCTGTCTCTTGTTTGCGACTGGTTCCTCTTTTGGAATAAACTTTAACTTTGTACCACTGACTGAATCCTGCTTCTGTCTCTTGTTTGCGACTGGTTCCTCTTTTGGAATAAACTTCAACTTTGTACCACCAAAGATGTACTTCCAGTTTAAATAGGTACGTCCATCTACACCCGGTAAAGCTACTCTTCTCCCGTCTCCAGTATGCATGTAATGGAAGAGTGAAGACGCGAACCTTTCTAGAGTTTCTATGTTTACGGCATCCAACTGTTCTATAGGGTTACCAACTCCGCTCAAACGTTTGTTGTAGAACTCGAAACCATCTTTCGATAATAACGGTGTCACAGACCTGACGTATTCCAATGTAGCAGCATCGTTTGATGACACAGGCCTACCAACATTTTCGATAATTTTGTTTTGCATATCGTAATTTCCGTTTCTAGTGAGTTTAAATCCTACGCTTGAA
The DNA here is from genome assembly GCA_036971475.1 of Prosapia bicincta. Classification (NCBI taxonomy): domain Eukaryota; kingdom Metazoa; phylum Arthropoda; class Insecta; order Hemiptera; family Cercopidae; genus Prosapia; species Prosapia bicincta. The sequence goes on from JBAIZL010000010.1 coordinate 92,770,907, forward strand.
GGTCCTTTGGGACCCCGTTCACCTGGCTGAGCTCTAACAGCGATTTTACTCTTGGAGATTTGATGACGACCAAACTTGTCCACGCTCATCTTTATAAATGAAGTTAAGCAATAACGTTTCTTCGTTTTAATTCTTCTGTCAACGACACTACCTCGTTCTCTAGCCCCGTGTGTCCTGCAGACATAGAGTCATATAACAAACGCAGACGATTCACTAACTCGTTTGCATTATTGTAATAAACAACGTTGGTATGCTGAGTGTCTTTTAAATTCACACCAGCTCCTGATTTGCTCTTGTCTTCTCTCGGAGGAAATAGATGTGCTATAATTCTTTTATATTTCTTTGACCTGTTCCTGTACACAGGTGCGTTAGAACTGTATCCCTTTCTATGAGCGTTGGTCAGTTGGCAAATGCGTTTAAAATTTTCGAGATCTCTTTTTGTATATTTCTCTGGAATATAATTGAAGATTAGCTCGAACAGACCGCGCGTACCTCGAAAAGTTTTATTCTTTACCAGTATGTTATCTTTGTTGGTGATCTCCAATTTCGCGTCACCTATATCCAATGTACCGTCTTTAGCCAACCGAGCGCCGAACGTATGGTATTGTTTCTTCCTGCTTGTATCAGACATTGAATCTAACATCTTTAATAAATACTTTTTACCCATAGGACCTTTACTCGATATATTGTCGCTCAATATACTGACGTCTTTAGTTGACTCGTGAACAGACGTTCTTCCATCATCTTCATCCGTTACATAGTCTGCTGATGTGTCCGTCAACTCAGCGCCCGACTCCTGTTTAAAGGGTATTATGTCTTGCGCGTCACCATCAATCCATGCGTTTTCACCGAGTTTTTCAGATATCTTCTTTAACGGTTCTACTATCGGTTTGAAAGTGGTCTCCAAGTATTTATCCCTTTCGCTTATGCCTAATTTCAAGGCTTCATTTTTTTTTCTGATGGTATCGCTCAACACTTTTATTTCGTTTACCAACTTCCTTTGTTTCTCCATGTATTTACTTAGCGCTTGTTATCCAGTTGAATAGCTGTATCGTAATGTTAACATTGTAAATCGCTCTGCGAGTTTATTACAACGTATCTGTCAAATCCCAGTCTGTATCGACCTTCATCGATGTTACGCTCCTTATCGACGACTAGGAATCCGAAATGATCGTTCCACGCTGTAGAACATATCTGTTTAAATCTGTTGTATTCCATATCAGCACCTACGTGATCGTTGTATACGTGTCTCGTGTTAGTCTCATCCTGCTTGAACATTATAATGAGATTGGCGTTATCTCGTAATAGCTGCTTAGGGATTTTGCTATAGGTTTGCCCTATGTAAATACAATCTATCATGTTATGTCGCCCCATGGCAAAGTACGTGGTTATGTGATGATGTCTTTCCGAGCTAACGTCATCGAATAAAAATACAGAATACGGTCGAGCTTTACTTGGTCCCATGATTTCTTCGTTTACATCAAATTTGAACCAATTGACGCCTGGCACCTCGGATATAACCTTTTCCAAAAGTAGATACTTTGGTTGGTTGAGCGACTTGGAAAATATGTATACATTATTGAATCGCAGTCCGTTAGCTTGCGTGAGCAGGTTAAACACTACGTTTGTTTTCCCGCAGTTTGATGGCCCCGAGACTATGCATCTTACAGTGTCAGGAAGTAATGCACCGTGTTTCCCTTCACTGTGGGTGGTTTTATCAGCAGTCAGAAGATCTATATTTTTAACAACAAATTTATCCTTTTGCTCTAATATTTCCATTTCTTGCCTGATTACAGACTCATATTATACTGTACATCCGTTATTAGATTAAATCTTTTTTATTTATCCACGTATCCTGGCTGCGGTCGAAACCTAACCAACGCACAAGAACTTTATCGCCCTTTCTGCGGAGTATTTTCTCAACTAAATATACGTTTCCAACTGTAGACGGTGATAGCTCGTGCCCGTAGAAACCACCTTGTATGATATCCCCTTTGTGATCTTTCAAAAGATAAGTCTCAGGAAACGTCGGTTGTATCCTGTAAACTGTAAACACTTCATTCGAAAAATTAGGACGGTATCCTTTGGTAAAAACGCGCTTGTGTTTGCTAATACGCACTTGATCACCGAGGAAAAACCTTTTCGGCATTCGTTTTTCCGTATGCGGTTTTGTTTGCCGGACTATACGATCAAACACCTTTCGTTCGTTCTTTTTATTAACGTCTACAGGTTTCACGCCGATAGTCCTGTGTACCGTATTATTGTATTCGTTTATCAAAACAGGTAATACGTCATGCCAGACGTATGATCCTCTTTTTGAGAAAACCTTGTACATCTTACTCTTTAGCGTTCTATTGAAACGTTCTATTATTGCAGCTTTAATTTCGCTCTTGCTAGAGTAATGGTTGATACGATATTTCTTCATTAATTGTTTGAATGGATTATTGAAAAATTCTTTACCATCATCCGTCTGGAGTTTCTTAATCCTCTCTTGAAGCAATAGCCCCTCTACAGCATTAGCAACGTTTTCCGAAGACTTGTTTTTTAATGGAATAGCGTGCGCAATTTTAGTAAAACAATCTATAAGTGTAAGTATGTAATTAAAACCTTTATTATCCTTAGCGTATGGTCTCATCTCTACAAGATCAGCTTGGAAAAATTTATCGTCTAGTCCTTTTAAGATAGTATTTCGTCTAGGAAATTTTCTTCTTGCTGGTGCGTGTAATTCGCGTACAATCTTTTCCCTTAACTCCATCGTTACCGTTAGTGACTATAGGAAACAAATAATAGAATTTAGATTTTTTTATATATAACTGTTGTTACGTTAACATTCGGATATATCTCGCAAGGAATAGTGCCCGTACGGTAACGTGTTTATGCAGTCTGAAAGTATTTTTCTTTTGTCGTCTCTTGTTGATAGTGATCTTTTGCGTTGTAACATGGTGTAAAGCTCATGACCGAAGCTACGAATTGTGTTGAAAGTAGCCTTGTACTCTACGTTTTCGAACAGACATTTCCTGTAGTGTTCAAACATAATAGATTTCTTCAAGTAGCTCTTTTTTATTCCTTTAGCCTTTTTTATTACTCCTTCCTCCTCTTCACAGTTGTGTCCACCTACGGCGGTAGTCATAGCGTACATCTTCGGCATCAACGCTATGAGTTCGATGATTGGGATGCTGTTTAGCTCGTCCTTAAATTTACCTAGAACCTTTTTATTAACGCCTCCGTCGTAAGTGGGATGGTGCGGTGGGTATTCGGAGAAATCAAAATCGTTTTTATGTTGAAATGTCTTGAGGTCTTCGTAAAGATCATTTGTTCGAATCCAGTAGAGAAACGCGTCTGTATCCATATACGATATTCCGATTTTATCTCTTCCGTAATGACGTACCATCTTTTCGTAGTGGAAGTCGTACATGTGCGTCTTGGAGATGTCTAAGATGGACATACCGATATAAAGTGGTCTGTCGAGAACTATCTTAGTCTTATTCATACAAACCAATACCAGATCTTTATTTATAATAATAGACGTATTAAAGTTGTCTCGCTTCACAAGTTTCATTAGTTTCTTTTCGTCTGTAACAAGCCTAACATCTATATGTTTTCGTTTGTTTTCCAGAGTTTTTCCGAAAATTGCGTTGTTCATTAATTTGAAGAAATCTCTCTGGAAAGCAGATTTAGCGGCGGATCTCCTAGCAGTGTTCGAATCGATGTACGGCTTTAACCAATATGATTGTGCAAAACGTATGACTCTATGAACTTTGGTAATACGAAGTCCTAGTTGTATGGCTTGTTGCACGGTCCAATAGTGAGCGACGTAATGATCTTTCGATTCAACAGTCATCAAAAGCTTTTTGTATTTACCTCCAGGCGGAACTTCGCTTTTTGGTAGAAGAGGGAGATCGTAGTGATGATCATGGAGCGCCTCCGGGTATTCAAAGTCGAACTCCAAAATATACCCGAAACAACCGTAACGAGGGATATGTTGAATTTCTTCTATCGTAGTTGGATCTACCCATTCGAATCCTCCAGATGGCAAGGGCATCGACATGGCCCACCCGTAAAGGTTGTTTGCGTCGAAGTACCCCAGGTAGACAGACTCTTTCTCACTATCAAAGTCAGGCAAATGCTTGTTGTTGGCTCTAACATGTTTCCTAACGCACTGCGTTAGACCGCCTCGGATGCCCGACTCTACCATGAGGATCATATCGACATCCATCATCAATTCCAAAGTGCATCCTGTTTCTCTCAACATAGCCTGCCACGCCAGTCCTGGTGAGGTGTAAGAATGGAGGGGATCAAGCCCGTAAGCGTTCATACAGGTGTTTCTAAATTCCTCCATAACATCGCAAAGAAGGGTCACGTCGAGTTGTACATAAAAATCACTGTACTCTCCCAAAGTCTTAAACTCCATTCCGTTCCATACGTTACATGCGTGTTGGTATTCTTCATCACTAATTCCGCATTCATTTAGCTTGCTGTAAAAACATTCTATGGGAGGAAGCGAAGTTTCGTTGAACCTATCTGCATCGTCTATATAATCGTAAGGGAAAACACCTTTTCTTAACACTAGTTCAAGCTTCCCTTCAAGTACAAGTTTCTTCGTCTCCAGCAGATCGTCCCGTGATAGATTTTCGCTAAGTTTCATAAGGCTTGAAGGTAAAAACCTATAAGAGTCGATGAATCTCAATTTTAGTTTACCGACCTTTTTCGAAAAACTTATAAACTTTTCTTTCGACGAGGCTAACACATCGATTTGTCCTTTCCATAAGTTCAATTCATGTATTATAAAATGTGAATCGTATCCACTTAAATTGTGCAGCACGACAGGTATAAAACTAGGTAGCTTATAATTTATGTTGCACGAGTTACAAGCCGATCCTCTATACTTTCCTGTGAGATGGTCATGGTCACGGACTTTATGATTTATGTCTGTAAAAGATTTTTTACACAAGTAACAAGTAGTTGCGGATGTGTATGCAAGTATTTCGTCATCACTCATCTCTAACATGGGAACAATATTTGAGTACATCCCTTCAACTTTCTCGGCAACAAGTTTCAGCTGTTGTAGAAAGTTCTTTACCGCATCACAACCCCTGTAAACAAGCGGTTTTGATGTTAACCCATACCTCGTGAGATGGTTTTCGTCTAAAGTAGACTTTACCATCATGCAGTAGCTATTAGGCTCGTGTTTTTGGTATAAATGTTTGGTGACGTCTTCAGGATCTTCCATAACCGTTTTAATAGGTATCAAAGTAGATTCAAAGTCGGCGTATATCACTATAGGTACACTGTATAGCTGATTCGTTTTGTTGAAAGAAACAAACCGTTTATCACGATGAGGTAATTCCATTCTAACGGGGGCATGTACTCCGCATAAGCGGTTGTGTTCGGTCAACCACCGTCGCCCTCCGAGTTCCATTGAAAGAGATTTGAAAGCAAAACATTTCTTACATACCGTCACGCTACTATCATATCTTTTCATTTGCCCACTTACCAATCTGTTAAAATTCCTAATGTAGACGTAATGCGAGACATCACCATCGTGTAGTAGTAGTAAGTCTGTGTGGCGAATATTTTCCGATTCTACTACTCTCAGCGGATAAACATTATGACTTTCGTCGAGACTAAAAACGTTCACGGATACTCCAGGATTTCGTTTTTCAAAGAGTTTTATATCCTCAACTGAGACCGGATATTGCAATCCAGCAAAGTTATACTTATTGCCAACTTGTTCGTATTTGTAGTCAACTCTATATGCGTGTTTTGGATCAACATGTTTTGTTAGCATTGCGTATCGAAAACATTTATTGTCGGAGTTCTGGACATTAATGCAAGACAAGGTGGATGCTATCGTCTTAGGTAACGGGATATAACTACTTCCACGATTACCATACCCGTGTTTATGTACTCTTACAACCATACTCTTAACTTTACCTAATGTCCATCCAGACCCCCGACTTTCGTGTTCGGTTATTTTCAAAACAATCTCCTGCATACATTCCCTGACTACGTTTTCCAGGTCTGATGCAAAAGTAATTTTTCTGTTCCTAGTTATAAATGCTCTCTGAGATATTTCTCCTTCCACATTTACAAATTCGGACTCCATCACAAGTCCAAACTTTATAAAAGTCAAACGAATGAGCTCCTCTTTCAACAGCTCCACTACAACATCGCTCGCTTCAATTATGTAATCGTCCAAATAGAGTTCGGTTACGTTCCTTATAAGGAAATGTTTAACATATGACCTAGGTAACGCTTGAGATAGAAGTTCGTGTTTCAACTTTTGTCTTGGGGGAGCGTAATGTATGACTGTTGCTCTGTCAGCTACTGATTCCTTTCTAGTTTCCGGCAAGTCTGGTAAGCTGTATAATTCGTTGTTTTCTTGATCGAGAAAAGGTGTATGGAATATCTCAACATGCGACAACAGGAGTAAGCGGTCGTTGAATTCTTCTCCACAAATCTCGCACGAGAATAAGCTATTCCTTTCTGTGTTCCTTTCTCCATCAGCTGGAATAGTTCCTTCATAGTCGGGAATTGTGTAAACTTCTCTGTCTTCATTTTCCTGTGTGCAGACTCTGTGAAATAACTCAAAATGCATCAGATACAGTAACTCATCTTTGAATTCATCTCTACAAATTTCACAGCAGAAAACATTGTTAGATTCCATTTTTTAGTATATTTGTTCTACTCAAATTCAAGTTAGAAACTAAAATGATACTAAAATCATGCATGTCTTATATATATCCTGAACTACATCCCCCCACCACTATACATTTTAAAAAAAGCATTATCCTTGTTACCCCCCCTTCTATCACTGTCCTTTCAAAAAGTTATTGCGCACGTATAAAAGAGCAAAAACTGCAAACAAGCGAATTATAATTGTTCAAACCTAACTATAATTAACATGGCTCCTCTGAATATAGAACAACCTATTCATTGTATAGAATGGTCGTGGATAGCCACTTTATCAGAGGAAGAAGTTGAACAAGTTTTTGCTGTTTTCACGGCTGTCGATATACAAAACATGACAACCGTAATGAATACCTCGTTGGAAGACTTTTTACAAACTACTGTAGACTCACTTGAGGACGATGAAGATCCTTCGTTGAAGGAAAATGTAGTGTCTTATGCTGAAGATGCAACAGATTCATATGATGGGCAACCGCAGGCTACTAGCACACCGATAAGTAGCAATCCTCGGCGTGACGGTGTATGCTCCGCAAGAAGACGACTTTCGTTCGAAGACAGTGATCAAAGCTGTCAGTAATAACCCAAAGTAATGAAAATTTCAAAACCTTTTCCAAACCAATCCTCTCAATATCACCCATCCCTCTATCCCTCGCTTCCTTCCCTTCCCAAGAATAGAGCAGCTGATGGGAGAACCCATCAGCTGATCTATTCTATTAACTATATATAACCTTGACATACTGACCTAGTGCCTAGAACTGTGTTACGTTATTCAGTATGTTTATATCTTTAAGGGTTTGAGTAAAGTTACCCGCTTTAGCTGGAACTATCATTAAGTGTCTGCTGTTGCTATTGCTGTATCGCATCCCTGATCCGTAGTATGTTGTGGGAAACATTTGAGCTAATACAGTCCTATATTTAAAGGAATTTACTTGGCGATTAATCCTGTTGTTTCGCAAATATCCAATCCTATGAGCGTTGGTCTTGACTAATATATCTTTATAGGCTGCGATATCATTCTCGTCATAGACGTCATCATCAGGTATTCTCTTGAAAAGAAGCTCATACAATCCTTTAGTCGGATTGTAAACGGTATCACCCAATCGCAGACCACCATCTTCTTCGAACAACAATTGCGTGTCACCAACAAAGATGTTATCTTTCTCCAAACGTGGACCGTATGTATGATCAATACTCTTTTTATTACCGGCAGCGTCATTCATGAATTTCTTCATGTAAGATTTAGTGAGCGGATTAACGAAAGTCTCCTCTAACCACTCTGTTGCTACGTCATAAGCACCCGGAGTTGATATAACTTCGCCGACACTGGGTTCTGGGGGATCGGATGTCTCAGCTATTACATTTAAGTCTGTAAATTCAGGATATAACAAGGAGGCATGGTCTGTTTTCACCCTTTCTAACACTGTGTCGTCCGTCAAAGAGTGGGTCGTAGGAGATGACACCGCTTTAGGAATAAAACTATACTTTGCAAAACGTTCTCCCGAATCACACGCGGTTAGCGTTTTGGATTTATACAAAGCTTTTTCAGATAGTATTTTATCTAAAGCGGTTTTAATCAACTCTCTGATAGGTTCTATAATATAATGTAAACGTTTTTGTACTCTACTTTCGCTCTCAATTTTTCGTATCTTAAACCGATTATACTTTAACTTTATCAATTTCCTAAGCGAGGTTATTTCATTGAGAAGGTTTTCCTCAGACATATTCCCACACCTGTAAACAAAATAATACTGAGAATTCAGATAGTGAGTTTATAATATAATATGAAGTTGCATAAATAGATAAAAAGCTTGTGTTCTATACATGCTGCTCTTGTGTGCTCATGCGGCTCTAGTAGCCTTGGTAAATATGTGTCAAGGTCGTTTATAATAAAGAGAATAGAGCAGCTGATGGGCGAACCCATCAGCTGCTCTATTCTTGGAAAGGAAAGCAAAGGAAGGAAAGGAGGGTGTGTATGAGGAAACAGTTGCTGAGAAGATGAATCGTATTATTTTTTAACCCAATGTAGAAGCTTCTTTTTGGAGTTGTGATCTGCAAACTTTACTTCAAGATACCATCCGTCTTTAAGAGGTTGTTTTTTAAACTTCTTAAAAGGGAAATGTATGATGAAGGCACCTTTTGTAGTTCCCACGATGGCCTCATCATCGTTCAAGTATGATAGAAGTCGATATTTGGTGTTAGTTTTGAGTCTGGATATTTTTATTTTCGGCAAAATATTTTTTGAAGACTTATTTGTGGAAGATTTTGTTTCTTTCAGGCCTGTTGTATTACGCTCGCGATGACGGCTGCACAGTATAACACCATCACCTGCAATACGAGCGTTGCATATTCCGTTTCTCTTTATCCCTTTCGAAAATCTGTATGTACAAAGTCGGAATTGCTTTTGGGAATTGGAGGGTAGAGTAGGTAAAAACTCAAGTTTTTTGGCTGCAGTAGGTTTCGGAGAAATAGTCGAGGATGTGTTTTTACAATTTTTAACAGGACTATCTGTTAGCAGTAGGTCCTTAACCAGGTTGTTGAAATGATAGGCTGCGGTATTTGAAGTGCTTGCGGTTTCAGTTCTCCTATGTATGGTGGACATTTTTAGAGGAGCTGTAGAAATCCTGACGGTTGGATCCATTCTTCAGCTATAACATTGAGAAGCAAAATGATGATGTTATCGCGAGTCTATGCTATTTATACGATTTAAAACGAAGGAGGGGTTATACTGTATCACTAGGAAGGGAGGGGGAGAATGACGTTTTGGATGTGAAGAGGTAGGTGAGGTTTAACATAGTAGAATAGTTGAGTAAAGAAGATATCGGGGGAGGTGGAAGGAATTGAAGTGTTCCAAATCACAAATTGAAGTAACTCTGCGGGGGAATTGAACTTATTATTATTTTTTTTCGGTGTAGGAGGTAACAGAACGTATTATAACTTTAATACAAGCTTTGGAAAATGTGTGAAGCATTTTATTCCAGCTAAAAACTGGGTCAAGGTCGTTTGAATATTAAAAATTTTTTTTCCTTAAAACTATGGGAAAGAATAGGAAGGAGTGACTCTAAGCAGAATGTACTGAATATCCTCCTTGTAACACTCTGCACAAAGGGATCCCTAGGCGCTCTACTAGACTGGAACGCAATTCTTCACGTCACCAGCCGAATAGACCAACGGCAACCTAGAGGGATTGGGGTGTAAGTGAATAATAGACATACGCTGAATTCGTTCTTGCTGTATGACTATTGGAAGCCGGGTGACGCAACGAATGACGCAAAATTCATCTCGCCAATCATCCGCTACGTTTACTCACCTCGGGGAAAAGACAAAAAAGGTGGGTGGGGTGGGGGGTTGGATATCAAGCTCCCAGTGAACAGAAACAATGATGTCCAGGAGAACACGCTTTGCCCGGGTTGCCCCCAGACAAACTATCCGGAGATAGCCTTAGCGTGCGTGAAAGAGGAAGGAGTATTAGGGATATTAATGATGTAAACCTGGAAGTAAGAAACATATATTATTTTACCTGAAAAGTAAACAATAAAAAAATGTTATTAAATTCCCCCCCCCCAAATATGTGATTTTCGGTATTTTGAATAACAATTTATGTATTCCACAAGACTAAATCAACAATAATTTTACGAAATTGATTTTCACCTCATGAGATACCCCATTCTGTTCCAACTACATATATAGCACGTGCTTATGTGTAATATACTCCAGACATGGGCTTGAAGTAATTAAAAGATACCCAATAAAAATCACATTAGGGGGGGGGGATTGATCAAAATCAGAAACAATCAAGATTCCTGAGGTAAACATGAAAGTAGGAGTAATATTGTTTATAATACCTGAAAAATAAACAAGAATAAATATTGGTATTATTTATATAAAACCTGAAATAAATAAAGATATAATTATTTTAACCTGAAAAAACTGCTGAAACAAGAATAAATATTGGTATTATTTATATAAACCTGGAAGAAATACATATATAATTATTTTAACCTGAAAAACATGCTGTGTTTATGCTATAATTATAAAAATAAAATTTAACATGCAACCACAAAATACATCTAAACATTTAGTCTAACATGCACAAAAAAATTAAATAATATAATGTAAACCAAAGTGAGCTATATAAAGTACAACAAGGAATAAACATATATTATAATTGTATTTCTTAACAAGCTAACAAAAACTCACAATACAGAGATGTTATCTCAAATTATATGCTTTGGAAATAAGATATGACCAAGATATGCGAACAATATACAACTGGCGATATTTTCGCAGATTTTTTGGGTTTCAAGCATGGTTACTTATTTTGAACCGCAAAAAACCGTTATCTCTGGGTGCATACCTTCTTTACAAAGCATAAAACCAAAGTAACCTATATAAAATACAACAGAGATGTTATCTCAAATTATATGCTTTGGAAATAAGATATGACCAAGATATGCGAACAATATACAACTGGCGATATTTTCGCAGATTTTTTGGGTTTCAAGCATGGTTACTTATTTTGAACCGCAAAAAACCGTTATCTCTGGGTGCATACCTTCTTTACAAAGCATAAAACCAAAGTAACCTATATAAAATACAAGGGAATAAAAAATATATTAAAACATTGAAATATCTTAAAAGCTAACAAGAACATAGTATTCACTCTATAAAGTCATGCATAGAAGTGAACAGTCTCTAAACGTTTCGCTCGTTTATATAGAGGTAATACCTACATGCAGTGCAACACCTGCCCCCCTATGAGTTCATCAAACCTAGTTTTACCCGTCCCCCACAACACCTGTCTTAACACCTGTCAGTGTGAGTTTTATTAATCCTAACGTAATTGCATTGTATTTCAAAACAAACACACACAAGTATGTCGTGGATATCAACTATGCCCAACACTTGTGTGTGTGTGTGTGTGTGTATTGTTTGATGTTTGAATATTAATAAAATAGAGGATTTTTAGTTGAGCAAAGGTGTAAAATGACTTAAGCTTGGTCAAAGCAAACACAAAATTACATTTTTTCTACAAGACATAATATATATTTTTTAAATAATAAGTTACAATAATTATACTATTAAAAAGAAATATTGTTGTTAAACAAAAAATTATTACAAATGTTAGGAAAGATAAATTCTCATAATAGAGTCAACAGTTTCTCTGCAAATTCCGCAAGTTTTGCAGGCTAATCCGCAAAGCAAACAAGCAATAACGTGTCTGCAGGGTAAATAAACCACTTGAACTTCTTCTGATAGACAGATTTTACATTCTGCACGAAGTATATCTGCTGCCAATGAGGTCTTCCTAGTAACTAAAGCCTTCTCCCTGAAACTGTCAACGGGAACGAATGCCTTGCTTTTCCCCATTTGTACGATGTCCATCGCTAGTCAATCTGAACGGCAAATGTTACTTTTTTGATAGCTATTGCAGTTTATATACGCTACTCTTTTAATTACGTCACACAATCGTGAGCACTCGCACGTACAAGCGCGCAGGTAAAGTCTTAAAAACACTTTTCAATGGTCCGAACATGTTTATAACTCGAAACAGAGGTAGGTTTTTAAAAACAATTTATTCAGGCCAAATACCTGTTACAACAAACAATCGCTAGCACAACGATGTGTAAACACATTAGCTCACGAGCGAGGAACCTATATCAATAAATTAACATGCTTTTACATTTTTTTAACCAGTAAAGATCTGGAGAACAAACAGAGAAGTCACCGTTCAGTCTTTGCGACTGACACATTTATAGCGAAAATAATCCCATCACCTCGTAACGGATTTCAACCGTACACACGCGACGCTATAGTAAAAATATAGGTCAGCAACGAACTGGGTACAGAATATAATACACACATTCTCTAGGTAAACAACGGTTTTTACATTACCCCCCAACATGTCCGAACATGCTTCTAATTACATCACACAACAGCCAACACGCATATCACCAACCAACCCATACTACCTCACCTAACGGTCTTTAACGGAAAATTAACGTATTTCTAAAAAAAACACCTGCCACATACACCCACGCACAACCGCGCACAACCGCGCACATTCCAGACCTCATACCATTCACGTCACCCTCCAATAATCGCTGAAACCAACCCCTCATACCCCACCTAACCGTTTTTAACCGAAAAGTAACGTATTTTTCATCAAAACCACCTGTTTGGGGAGAAACTGTGGTTTTGACATCTACTGCTATAAAACAGCTGTTCTACTAGAGATGATCGATCCGGTGATTTTAGTGACAGCGTCGGGTTTATATCAGTAACTTTTCAGACATTTTGCCCAATTACAACTGAGAAACCCCCCCCTTATCCCCTTCAGTTAACGACACTGCAAGATAATCGGCTCTGTTGGCCAAACAGTAACAGCAAGACAGTGACAGCAACAAATCAACCAATGACAGCCGTTACAACCAGTGACGGCGACTTTTTTCCCAATTACAACAGAGGCAATTTCCTATCGATCCATTGCCACTGGAACTAGCATTGTCCATATTTTGTCACTAGTACCACCAGCGACAAACGAATATCAGTGACAAGTCACCGTAACACAAAATATCGTCCATCCCTATGTTCTGCCACATATACTATAAGATCAGCTGTTTTATGAAAGCATATGTTATCACTTAAATTTGAACCAAGTGGAACGAAATAACTATATTACACACCTTCTCTCTTTTGTGAAAAGTTTTTCTCCAATATAAAACTAGAGAGAATTCATTAAATTTAATTATTGAATTAATATTTGAAAAGACTGTATTAACATCAAGTGTCATACACTAGAATTTACAAAAAATTTATTTGAACTTGAGTGGGTGAATAAAACGTATATATATATATATATATATATATATATATATATATATAGAGAGAGAGAGAGAGAGAGAGAGAGAGAGGGGGGATGGAGTTAGCGTGTACTAATACAAAGAATCGAAAAAAATAATACATAATAAACCGCGGAAATGTTTTTTTAGCGTTGCACACATTAATTAAAATTTAAAATTACTTCCCGTTAAAACGCTTTTTAACCTCAGATTATTATATTTTCCTTTTTTTTTACTAGAGAATCCATTTTGCTTCTATAGGAGAAGAAGATTCGAAGAAGAACAATGACTGTCTTCAAGCACCTATACCGTGTTTATATATTAGCGTTTTACAAAATTTTTATGATATTGACTACAACATATACGGAGTTATATATGAAAGCTTCACTCCTAAACCACGCTTAGATTTACATTTTTTATTAAAAAAGAAGCAATATATATTACAAAGCCGACCGAGCGTGGTCAAGATAGGCTCACAGCAAACTGTGCAGTCGAGCTGAACATTATGAAAGCACTTGCGTCCAGCTGATTGAACACGTGTTATGTCCCGTCCTCTCAAAGCGACCACTTTTGCTTTCTTCAATTCTTTTCGTTTTATCGCTTCGGGCGACATATTAGCGCCGTTTTTTAGCCAGAATTGTGTTTTCATGCCGACCCGATATTTTTAAAATTAATGTTTTGTCACGTTCTCTCCGTGAAACTGATGATGCTATTTTATCCATTGTCATATAAGAGGTTATATTCCCCCGTAGCGCGGATGTTTAGCAAAATCGACAAAGTGACAGCTTTTATGGTTTGTGGTTTAGTTACAGGTACAGAATAAATACGTAGGAGACAGGCTGTTAATGGAAAAATAAAGAAGTAATTTTTTACCAGCAAAACTCTTTAAATCCAATTCCTACTTACATCAATAAAGAAAATTCTCATTTTAGTTACTTTTTTATTAAATAACTACAATTAATATAAATATAGTAACATAACCTATAAACATCAGCTGTTTTATGAAATCATATGTTAAAACGTATTAAGCCAAATGGAATGAAATAACTACATTGTATAACATGTGAAACGTTTTCCCCCATATAAAACTTGAATTAAATCATTTTAAATTTAATTAAATAATTAATATTTGAAAAGTCCTGTATTATTACTAGGTATCATCCATTACAAGTTGAAAAAAATGGTATTTGAACTTGAATAGATAAATAAAAAGTATTTTATTAACGATTGAAAATTTTTTTGCAAGAAATATATGGAGAGTGGAAACTAATAGAAGGAATTGAAAAAAGATTACAAACTATTACTACATTATTCGACCAGTTCAATTGAAAACTTAATTTCTAAAGCTGTTATTAAAAAAATAAAAACTATCGTGGTCAAAACATTGATTAACTTTTTTTCTGTTTTACATAATTTGATTTGGAATTTTTCTCCTATATTTAGAAGGCAATATTTTACAAAATTGAATAATTGACTTGAGTTTTTTTATTTATAAATATTTTATTTGTCACTACCGGACTTCCCTAGTTTATTCTCCGATGTGAACATATCATTTTTCCATTCCTTCTATACGTCCACACTCTCCTTATATGTATTTATTTATATATATATATATTGTTCAAATATTCAGTCGTTAATAAAATACTTTTTATTTATCCACTTGAGTTAAAAAACATTTTTTTAAACTTCCAGTGGATTACACTTATGTTAATGTAGTAATTTGTTTTTTGTATTTTTTTTTTAATTTTATTTCATTATTTCTAACTTTAAATTGTTGATGTCTTTAGATTGTATTCAACTGTATGACTGCACATACCCAAATTCCCGATATTTGGAAATCTTTTTCTCAGTGAGGAATATAAAGAGCACTGTTTTTAACAAAACCGTTTGTGGATTGCACACGATGTAAATTTGATTGTTATAATGGTTCCTCACTTGTATAAAAAATGTTGTCACTTATGTGATTCTGTCACTTATGTGATTCTGTCACATGTATATACCTATGTATATTAATTGTAATTATTACTACAACTAACAAACAATTACTATAACTATTACTATTATTTTATAACTAAAGTTCCAACCTCCTAGTAAAGCCTACGAGTAAGGATTGTATGTAGCCTACACATCTGCTTCTAGCTTACTCACTCTCAGCATATGAGTAGTTAGGTTCTAAGTCAGGGCTATAATAGTTGTTGCAATTGACCTTGTACTACAAACAAGGCATGTCTGATATGTCTCTCCTAACCATGTTTATGCTATAACATATAGTCAATGATGACAACTATTTGCATTAGCATAACACCTGTACATATTTACATGTCCGGAAGCTTTAAAATGTTTTCGCTCACCTTAAATCCTATCCTTTACCAACTAATGATAATTAATATTATATTATATATAAACATAAAAGCTTAAGCAAAATTATCGGGTCAATTCGCACTAAGAGACAATTTAATTAACGACCTAATATCGGCAGTGATGTGACCATCATCAATACAGTGAAATGTAACACTGATTATGTTGTTTTTGTCGCCGAAACTAGGCTATTGAGTAAACTGTTTATTAATGAAAATTGAGTCCTGAAGTTTCAAGTGAGCATTTTATTGTAAACATGATAAGAGTTTACAAATTTATTGTAGAAGTGTGTTATGTACAATTCTGTAATATGCTACATAGTATTTCTTACCACCCGAATATATTCTACGTCACAGTGTAACCTTTTGTGTGATAAGGAAATATACACATTGTATGGATTGCCGTTTAAGAATATGTGATTTGATTCCATCTGTTAGTTCACACTCTCCTTATATATATATATATTGTTCAAAATTTCAATAGTTAATAAAATAATTTTTAAATACATTTTTATAAACTTGTAGCGGATGGCACTTGATGTTAATAGAGTTTTTAAATTTAATTCATTAATTAAATTTAATGAAATAATTTTAATTTTATGTGGAGAAAACATTTCACAAAAGGGGCAAACTATGCAATATAGTTATTTCGTTCCATTTGGCTAAAAATAAGAGATAACACATGATTACATAAAATAGCTGATTTTATGTCATAGGTTATGTGGAAGAACAGCTGTTTTAACGCATAGGTTATGTTACTTTATTTACATAATAGCAATTATTTAATAAAAAGTACCTAAAATAATTGTTTTTCTAAAGTAGGAATTGATTTTAACAAATTTTTGATTATATTAGTTGTGTTTAAGTAAGTCAGATTACGTTAAGTAAGGTTTGGCTTTACATTTACTTAAATCCGAAATAATTTATAGGAGTTTAAAGCTCTGTAGACTTGGCAATGGATTCGTGGCTACAGTTTCTACTTACGAGAAAGTAAATGCAACGTCTACAAAGCTACTACCAAATAAAACGCCCGCAGGACCAGAATAAATACGAGCAAATAATAAAGAGGGAAAACAGAATGAAAAAATTGTAATTCACTTCTTTGCTTTTAGAAAGGCTTAATATTGAAAACAGATCTGAAAGAGAAATATTACGCAAAGATAAAAAAAGGCATTGCTATTGGAAATTCATTTCCTCTCCGCCGTTAAAGGAATTGAAACCATTAGGAGTAATACATTTTCAATGATCCTTGCTTCATTTCCAATACCGAACAATTTATCGACAGAAGGGAAGACTTGAATAGGGTAAATTGAATTTCGGAAACTTGGCTCATTTAGGTTGTCACTTAATTTCTATCTACTCTTTGATCTTTTACTTTGATCCGAAACCAGATAAGTAAAAGCAATATTTTTTAACTCGTAGATTGCACGATTTGTATTCGCTATCCACTCTGGAGCGAACCATTTGTAAAATAATAATAATACTTATAGAAATTATAATTCACAGTATTTTAAGATAAAACTGTACTTATTGAAAGTACAATGGCAAAGAAGTTAATATATTTTTAAAGTGGAACTTTTTATTGTTACTAGTTATGGCATTAAAACTACGAAGAGAACGTAACGAATGGTGCGCGCGCAGACGCCAGCTGATTATGTATTTGCTGATGGTTTATTTGGCTACATTACATCTTGCATTGTTTGATTTAGATTAATTAATTAAAATTATATAACCAATGCAATATTTTTTTTATAAAAAAACTAACTATAAACTCCATGGCGACATCTATGCGGGGACAAAAGAGTTCCTAAAGTAAACGTACTCTTTATTGGAGTCATAAAGAGATGTCTCTCTGTAAGAAAAGAATTAGGAGGGTTAAGGTGGAATTAGGGAAACCTACGTCACCACATTGACGGGTTCACCGGAGATAGACCTGCTCTCGACCGGGCAGGGAAGAAGTGTCTACCCGCAACACAAACATTGCAATACAAATCATTTGACAATCCATAACACGTGATTAATGATCAAGAATATATACATTATCTTCTACTGCGTACCATTCAAAAGGCATTGCAAACGCTCATGCATGCCATGCATTTATGCTTTATTTTATAGCACTACACAGCTTTATTTAACTTCGCCTTTGTTACGCACAAATATTCCCATACACCGTCTTGACAAGCTCATTAAAAAAAAAGAATTAGTAAAATTATATATATATATATATATATATATATATATATATATATATATATATATATATATTTGTAGATTATGCAACACTGTTTTCTTGTGTACACTTATCACTTTCACTTATGTACTTAAACAAGAATCTTACTTGGTATTTATGCGAGTACTTTCAGAGACTAGTCTCTGAAAGTACTCGCATAAATACCAAGTAAGATTCTTGTTTAAGTACATAAGTGAAAGTGATAGATATATATATATATATATATATATATATATATATATATATATATATATATATATATATGTGTGTGTGTGTGTGTGTGTGTATGTATATATATTTATATTAGTTTTTTATATATATAAAGATCTAATATCATAAACTATCTTCAGGCTATCATAATTTGTTTCACAGATCGGTAAAACATCTATTCAGTGTTACATATTTATTCAGTCACGTGATGAAACCTCTTGGTAATTGTATTTAAATCTCAGAAAGGGAAGCTTTGGCACGTTAAATTTTGTTTGCAAACTCTTCGGCCCATTTAAAACTTTCTCTTGTACTAAGAGGGGGCAATAATTGAAAATTTTCAAAAAAATGTTTTGGTTTAGTGTTCCAAAGCCTCTACTTTTATCTGGGCTGTGTTTGTGTGTTGATTGTTCATTAGAGCGAGAAGGCAATGTTGTCGTTGCAAATTAAACCGTTCCATTAACACAGTTAACAATCCGCTTAATCTATAAACACTCACGTTGACCCTGTGACAGGTTTGTGTGTTGCAGTATTTGTGAAGCCGCATGTTGGAGCCAAACTTAACTAAGGGTTTTTTGTGTTATTTTCTTCATTTGTCGTGACGTCATCATAAACCTTAGGGAAAGAAACAGTCTGATAACGGAAATCTGGCGAATATAAAATCTTTTCTTTTGAACAATATGTGGGATAGAAACCTGTTTATTTACTAATTAGTTCATGAAAGTCATTAGTAATAGTATAGAGCCTAATGGTAGCACTGACCACGGCTTTTTGTTTAATATAAGTTCCCATTTCTCTTAGCCTCGATCTTACGAGGCCTCGTCTTCTTAGAAAATGTAACGCCGATGTCTCAAAATTATTTTTAACCTTTTGAAAACAATAATATTATGTTTGTTTAGTGCTTGAAAAAGTATTTATATTTCTTAATATTTTTATTGTTGTTGAGGTGCTACGTCATTATATTTTGGTTTATGTATATTGAGTATTTTGTATTTAAAATAAATAAACCTGTTAACTACAAAAACCTTGTATTAAAACATTTTATGTACATTGCTATTACAAAGGAATCCCCGTACAGATTAAACTACTACAATAAGAACTACTGAATATTGTTTATTGAAACATATATAACCCATAGCAAAAGCAATATTGCGTTATGCTTTTAAAAGAACTCTATGAAGTCTGGCTAACTGATAACTCCCCTTATATCTTTAACTCCTAAGACTCCTTTAAACACGACGTACGAACCAAAACCGTTGTTAAGTATTCTATACCATAAAATGCAAAAACATGTCTATCCAATTCAACATACCGTATAATTTTATAGATATTCAGTTAACTCTCGTCAATACACTATCCTTGCACAAGTATAACACAAACTTTCTTACAATTTATTCCTGCTTAGAAATACAAGGTAGTTCTGAGGTAGTCAAGAAAAATAATATCAACTATTCCGACATAAAATAGTTAAAATAAATAATTTTCTTTGAATTTAACGCAAAATTAAACACTAAAACAATGCTTATAGGAAACGCTAGTCACTGCTATTGTAGCTAGTGTTATTATCAATACAACTTTATAAATAAGAAATACTTTTGCGGGATTTTACCATTACAGTTTGGGAGGTGATAGGTTTTACCAATTACGGTAGGTACATTTTGGTTTTGGGGACTAAACGATGAGTATGTCTAAAGTATGATTGTTGCTAGCAACGTGCGCGTCCTTTTAGATTAGGTTCGTGAGATTGGGTCACATTTACCCTGTCTCTGAGTAAAATCTACGTGTACGGTGGTAAAAGTTTGAAATGAGCGATGATCACAGAAAAATTAAGTCATCGACAGTTAAAAATTAGTAAGTTCTAAATTTAAATGGAAAATCTTAAAAACTGTACCTGCGTATGGGCTGTTACAGTAAAATATAGATATTAGTGGAATAAACTTAGGTTGTATTTTGCATTATTTTTTAACATAGAACATTTTAATAGGTAATGCTTTTCCGTCTGATCCGATAGTTTGTATTTGTAGGTTAACCATACGGGAAGGTGCAGCATTCAGTGACAGCCCAATAAAACACGGTGCATCGGGGCGGAGAACATGAATCCCGTCTCTGGGTTTAATTGGAAATGGAAATTTCGTGTTTACGTTTTTTTCCTCGTCGATGTTTCAGCGACAACCGGGAAAGTAATTAAGCAAGCCGTTGGTTAAGCCCGTGTGTTACACGATGGCACAGATTAACGTGGAGCGTACTGCAAATAGTAATATTTTTGTAATAGAAATCGCGCGTTCGAGTGAGCGCGGTACAAGCATAGTAACACTAGCTATGGTAGCAGTGAATAGCGGTTCCTATAAGTATTGTTTTAGTGTTTAATTTTGCGTTTCATTCAAACAACCTTTTTATTCTAGCTGTTGTGTGTCGGAATAGTTAAAGTTATTTCTCTTGATTACGTGAGACCTTATATTTCTACTGTAAGAAATGCTGTGTTATACTTGTTCAAGAATATTGTATTGACCAGTGAGTTGACTGAATTTTTAAAAAATTATACTGCATGTATAAGACATGTGTTTGCATTTTATGGTATAGAATACTTAACAACATTTTTGGTTGGTATGTTATGTTTAAAGGAATATGAGAAGTTAAAGATATAAGAACAATTGTCAGCTGGTCGTCAACAAGTTTGCGGAAACACTTATAACTGGTATTTTGATGAGTTTGACGTCTTTAAAAGCATTGCTTTTGTTATGGTTCAAGCATTTTCTAATTGAAGTTTCTTGATGTAATCATCTTGAATTCACTGATTAAACTAATTTTAAACTACGTAACTAAGTGAATACGTAATTGCTTAATTGCTGACGCGTTTCAAAACGATCGTTCCTTTTACGAAGCTAACCCTCTACCCCTCTACGTGCGAGTAGAGGGTTAGCTTCGTAAAAGGAACGATCGTTTAGAAACGCGTCAGCAAGTAAGCAATTACGAATTCACTTAGTTAAGTAGTTTAAAATTACTTTTCCAATTGGCTACATGTGTTTTTGTAAATAGTGTTCAGTATTAACGGCTGTAGTAGTTGAATCTCCACCATGATTCCAATGCAATAGCAACGTATATTAGGGTTTAAACGAAAGTTTTTGTAGTTCAGGTTTTATTTATCTATTTGAAACAGAAAATACTCAATAGATATGAACCAAAATATAATGATGAAGCAACTCAAAAAAATAATAAAAGTAGTAATAAAATTGAAATAATAATATTAGGTGCAAACGGACATAATAATGTTTTCAAAAGGTTAATATAATTTTGAGGCGTCGGAGTTCCATGTTATAAGACGAGGTCTCGTCAGATCGAGGTTAGTTTAGTCACCATGACAACCATTCCGAGAGATGGGAGCGGATATTAAAGAAGTGTAAATATTAACGGTACTACCATTACGTTCTATTGCTTTCATGAGTTAATTAGTAAATAAACAGGTTTCCATACCACATATTGTTCAAAAGAAAAGATTTTATATTCGCCAGATTTTCGTTATCAAACTATTGCTTTACCTAGCCTTTATAATGGCGTCATGATAAATGAATAAAATAACCAAAAGTAAACATTTAGCTCGATTTGGCTCCAACTTGCTCCTGCACAGATACTGCAACACACAAACCTGTCACAGGATCAACATGTATGTTTATAGGTTAAACCGATTGCTAGCTGTGGTAATGGAACGGCTTAATTTGCAACGACAACATTTCCTTCTCGCTCTAATTAAACAATCAACACACAAAAACAGGGCAGATAAAAGTAGAGGCTTTGAAACACTAAACTAAAAAATTTTATGAGATTTTTCAATTGTTACCCTTTTAGGTTTAAATGGGCCGAAGAGTTTGCAAACAAAATTAAACTTACCAAAGCTTCCTTTCCTGAGATTTGAATTCAATTACCAAGAGGTTTCATCACGTGACTGAATAAATATAAAACCCTAAAAAGATGTGTTTACCTATCTGTGAAGCACATTATGACGGCCTGAAGATAGTTTATGATATTAGATCATTATATATATATATATATATATATATATATATATATATATATATATAGGCCATCTATTTGTTTATATATCTTATTATTAAATATGTCTAAACAAATAGATGGCTTAGCAATGGGATCACCCCTCTCAAGTATAATATCAGAAATTTACTTTAAAAACTTTGACGAATTAATCACACAAATCATAAAAATACACGACCCCAACGGACATTGGATACGATATGTTGACGTAAACATCTCACAAAATAAAGCAATAAATAATAATATCATCCTAAATGAAATCAATAACTTACACCCTAACATAACGTTTACCATAGAAGAAGAAATAAACAATAAAATAAACTATCTAGACCTAAAATAACCAGAAATACAAGTAACATTGAATACTTAATTTATAGAAAAGCCACACAAACCATTAATACAATACCAAACTACTGTAACACCCCCCCTCAACATAAAATGACTGCTTACAACTCACTCTTTTACAGAATGCTAAAACTGCCTCTAAAAATGAAGAAAAAGCCAAAGACAAACAAATAATATATCAAATAGTCCAAAAAAATAGATACAATAAAAAAACTATAAATAAATTAGAATTTAAAATAATTAATATAATAAAACAACCTAAAATCAAAATACAAACAACAACAAAAAGGACCACATCACATATACAGGGTATAACATAAAAGAAATAACTGAAACTCTAACTAAATACATTTATTAGTTATGAATAATTATTAAAAACAAGGCTCGAAGATATCATATACTGATATTACCAAGAGTCTCATTCCCCAGTCAACAGTTGAATAGGAACCGTGTAAAAGATTATGAGGGTCTGGAGATACTTGAAGCTGATATATTGCCTTTGTGTAATTCCTCCATCAATGTCTACAAGGTTTTACAATAAAACGAGGATAAACCGTAAAGAGGTCCCTACCCATTACACCTACTTCTAAGAGGAAGGAAAAGGTAGGGTAGATGAAGATATAAGAAGGAGTAAGGAACGATCGTAATGATTCCTCAGCACTGAGAATGGAGCAAATTTATGGTATTGTGTGTGTCAGGATCGTTTACCAAAAGGAGTCGTGTTAACAACAGCATTGAAGTGGTGTAACTACTCCTTACACCCTCTTAAAGGGTGGTAAGGGAGGGTCGGTGAAGATTTAAGAAGGAGTAAGGAAGGATCATAATGATTTACCTAAAGAAGTCCTGTTAACAACCCCATTGAAAGGGTGTGACTACTCATTACACCCTATTGAAAGAAAATTAAAGGAGAATAGGTAAAAAATTATAAAGGGTTAGGGAAAATCCATGATGATCCCCTAATAGTAGGTGCCTAAGGACTTTTTTCTACTCGTTCCAAAATTCTAATTACCGTCCACTTTATTAATTTCATGAATTTTCATTATTTTTACCACACTTCCATTTTGCTCTTGCCATGTTTCTTGCCATTTTGCTCTTGCCATGTTTCTTGCCATGTTTCTTGCCATGTTTCTTGCCATTTTGCTCTTGCTATGTTTCTTGCCATGTGTCTTGTCATTTTGCTCTTGCCATGTTTCTTGCCATTTTGCTCTTGCCATGTTTCTTGCCATTTTGCTCTTGCCATGTTTCTTGCCATTTTGCTCTTGCCATGTTTCTTACCATTTTGCTCTTGCCATGTTTCTTGCCATTTTGCTCTTGCCATGTTTCTTGCCATGTTTCTTGCCATTTTGCTCTTGCCATGTTTCTTGCCATTTTGCTCTCGCCATGTTTCTTGCCATTTTGCTCTCGCCATGTTTCTTGCCATTTTTCTCTTGCCATGTTTCTTGCCATTTTGCTCTCGCCATGTTTCTTGCCATTTTGCTCTCGCCATGTTTCTTGCCATGTTGCTTTTG
This sequence comes from Prosapia bicincta, assembly GCA_036971475.1. Lineage (NCBI taxonomy): Eukaryota > Metazoa > Arthropoda > Insecta > Hemiptera > Cercopidae > Prosapia > Prosapia bicincta. Next base: position 92,795,130 of record JBAIZL010000010.1, read on the forward strand.
CCATGTTTCTTGCCATTTTGCTCTTGCCATGTTTCTTCCCATTTTACTCTTGCCATGTTTCTTGCCATTTTTCTCTCGCCATGTTTCTTGCCATTTTGCTCTTGCCGGTTTTCTTGCCATTTTGCTCTCGCCATGTTTCTTGCCATTTTGCTCTCGCCATGTTTCTTGCCATTTTGCTCTTGCCATGTTTCTTGCCATTTTGCTCTTGCCATGTTTCTTGCCATTTTGCTCTCGCCATGTTTCTTGCAACGTACAGGAGAAACTTATGACATTGTCAGGGCAGTGTTGTTTTTGAAGTAGACCTGCTTTCATTAGAGATGAAGTAGATCACTTACACGCCTTTGTAAATTAAAGCATATGGGATTGTTGATTAAGATTTAGGAAGGAGTAAAGATAGGGCATAATGATCCCTTAGCACTGAGTATGAGGGGGAACTATTGTTTGGCTTGTTTACGTGAAGTAAGCCCGTTCTGCACTGTCGTGAAGTCTTCAATAAACATCGTCCATTTCGATCTTTTAACACCACTTACCCGATAAATCATAGATTTTAACTCAGAGACAAAGTAGATGTTAACCAATACATATAATATTATATAACCTAACCCAGTTTACCATTTAATAACATTGATACTGATTCAGATTGTGAAAAATAACAGAAATATGTAAAGTTTTGATTGATAGGTAACTGAAATAAATGGTTAAGAAAAACTTATTGTTTTATTCCCAAAATCAACATTTACCAACCGTAATTGATAACACGTGTAATGATTGAAGCCCGAAAGTTATCTCCTATTTATAATATTCTTACATTTACCCAGCAATACCAAGGCTTTACCAGGACTCTCACTGAAGCATACAGCATCTTGATTGATAGCGCCTAACTAATCCCGCAGCTGTCAATAAGTTTGCGCACAAAGTTCTATCTCTGAGTAACTTGAAGCGAGTTGTATAGCTGCTAATTACACTTTATCTAAAGTCCGTAACAAGTTTACGCCGTCACAGTACGTGCCCAGTTCGTTAAAGCTACGGTCTATTGGTCGGAGTATTTGCCTGTCTAATGGCTTTCAGATATAATTAGACCAGCCAACCGCGTCGCCCCCACGTCCATCTACGTTTCAGCCAGTTTCTATCAGTTAAATATAATATTTAACAACATTCTTAAAGTCACTATCTCTTCTGCCACGCTCTCGTATTTACTTTCTACTAATTCCTTCTCTCATAACGTGGTCAACACCAAACACAAAAACTATTAGATAATCATCCCCTACTAGATTTTGATCCATATCCGAATCTCAAATTTCAGGTATCTTATTCTCCTTGATTAGGGCTAAAACCACTCTCTATTATTCCGCAGGTTCGTATCTAGCTCCTACTAACTCTTTTTCTTTAAACTTAGTCAAATCCAAACACAGATACCATTCAGACATCCATCCACTTCAGGTGCTTGGTCTGTATCTACCTCTTTTAATGGAGATATCTTCTTCTCCTAGATCGGGCTAAAGTAAACTAAAAAGAATCGTCTTTAATGTGATTGGCGACTGGAAGGTATATAACATGTAGCAGAGGACATTATGACTATTAAAATTGTATATCCAAAGAATTTAATGCAGTTAAGAGAGGGTAGTTTAGACAAAGTTTAGTCTAAATCAAAGAACTTGAACCAAAATAGAGACTGCAACTCGTGGGTAATTAGCAGTGTGTACGTGAAGGCCTACTTGTGTTCGAACATGTACATTACACAAGTCTCTGTGGAAAAGTCCGATTTAATACTGCTTTAGTCTTGTATGTCAGTAAAAATTTGATCTAAAACGAGTTAAGTGCCTGATGGAACCGTATGAAGAAGTCTTTAAGAATATCATTATTTAAAAATCTTATTATACTAAGCTTCAATTTTGTTAAGAATATTTTGTATATATTTGAGTATATTACTCCGCATTTCCTAACATTAAAATATTTTTGGCACGTTTCGGATTAACATCATTCTCCAAGTTTTAAATAGTTCTGTTCACCATACCTTGAACTGATTCCTTAAGTACTGTTAGCCACGAATCCCGCCACTTCCAGACTTCGCTTCCTATTGGTTCAAGCCTACTCTTGACTCCTCTAGTTTAACTTCCCAGATGTTATTTTCAAAAGTTTAAAATTGTTAAGAATTTACATGAGATGAGTTAAGAGTAGGCGTGGTTGCCTAGTTTAGTGAGCGAGGTCTGCTAGTGGTGCGGGAGTGGCTAATAGTATATAAAGACGAGGTGAAGGCTTTGTGTGAACAGTAATATTTTGAGAATGGAGTTATTCCGAAACGTGTAAACAAAGAAAAATAATTTATTGCTAATAAAGGCAGAAAAATTATACTCAAATGTTTAATTTTTCATTTAGTCTTAGGTTTATTATT
>JBAIZL010000010.1:92802521-92885021 GCA_036971475.1 Prosapia bicincta
AACAATTTAACAACCTTTATTCAACAAAAAGTCTGGTTTCAAGTAATAGAAAAAGTTTAATAAGTAATTAACAACCAGCTCGTCATGAACAGCAAGAAAATTTCTATATAGAATTAATTATAATGTACAAAGCTCAATTTGGTTTTAATAAATAATTCTTTAGTTGAAGTGCTCAGTGATTTTTATCACCAAGAACGTTTCTACTCTTATTAACCTTCAAGAGGCCAAACTACCTTAATAGACTTTAAATTTTATATTTTTCAGTTTACATATTTTCATGCTGATGGTGTGGTTGTAAAAAATAGGGTTAATAGTATAGTAACTAGTTTATAAAGCGTGTAGTATGATAAAGACAAGTACCTTGGTTTTGGAAAAGGGCAAAGAAATTAAATTTAAAACAGAGAGTTAATAATGGTAAAGCTAATCTAGTCAAATAAGTTGGAAATAGTCCAACATAATTTCTATACTGTTCTAAGAATGGTACAACTATGTTAGTTACACCACGGAAAGTATTTGGGAGTAGAGGGGTCAGTACCCTTATAATGATTATAAAAAAAAGCTTCAAAATGTTTCAACGCCAACCTTGAAGAATAAATTTGTAAACAGAAGGAGGTTAAATTTTTTTTGAACCTTTCAATGCTGGTGTCTATTTATTTTATTACTATGAGATATATTAGGTAATATGTACTAACATCACTTTTCAAGTTACTACAACATTTGACATGAACAAAATATATTATTGAAATGGTGAAACGTCTGTTAGGACTTCCACTAATATTTTACGCAACTCATAGATCCTAAATAAGTTAACAGAGAGTAACTTTCATTGACCAAAATATTTTATTACTTGTCACTCACAACAAATAACTATGCTACAACGTGGAGGGAATATCATTAAACTCCCAGCACAAGATCAGATAATGCGAGATTATCTTATTCCCTTTGCTTCCCTAAGGAGATTCTATTTATTATTTACAACAAAACTAGAAACTATTTTTATAACTAAAACAAACCCAAGCTAATGTAATTTGTTCTTGGTTTAAGTCATAAAATTAATTAGTACAAACCATTCGCAAAATGAAGAACCAATTAATTTAAAACTGGTTGGTAAATGAAAATATCTGCACAGCTATCAAAGTCTTTTTATATTGTCTTACAACTTATATATAATCCTAAATTTTCATAAAACTAATTTAATAAATTTAAATTCTTTAGAATAATTATTTAATTATTATTAGAATAAACTATTTAAGAATAACATTTATAAGTTGATTAGAGCTTAAATAGTGAAAACCATTGACAACGTAAATATTCAAAGAGTTCCCTCAAGTTCTCTCTATAACTAGCTTATCAATACATATATAGACCTGCTGGTTTTGACAACCATGTCGTCTTCATCAGTAATTGGCTAACAATCCTGACGAACTGTGTAACATATTCTCAAATTAGGAGCCTACACTGACATTAATTATTTAAGTGTGGGATACTTGTTTCCATATTCAACATTAACAACTGATTTACCCTGAAACAGGTGGACATACGGTGAAACATCATTATAACGCACCCTATTAAACGGGACATCGCTTATCGTTATAACACCTCCGCCAGCCACGTAAACATGTGTCGCACAACTAGCGCCACGCCGGTGCAACACATTCACTACTGCTGGCCGAGGGTTTATTCGTTCTGCCAATTCCTTTACACTTTAGGTCCTTCGAATCTCCTCCATATCTGTATTTTGTACACAAATGCAGTAGAACCTCATTATAACGCACCCTATTAAACGGGACATCGCTTATAACCGACTGAATTCCGTCCGTTAGCCACGTGAACCGGGGTCACGCAACTAGCACCGCGTCGGTGCGACGCTTTCACTGCTGCTTATCCCTTATACTTTCTGTCAAGGGGCATGGCCCTTTAAAAAACCCGCAAAAGTACTGAAAATATTGTAGACTTATCAGTAGTGTTTATAACAGAAACATATTAAGTGTTGAAAAATGTATTACAGTTAAACCAAAAAGTCACTGTCTTAAAACGTTACTTCTGTTTTTTAAAACTAAAACAAAACTCTTTCAATATCAATCTTAAGAAGTCTTTAATAAATGAAAAGAAAACAAACTTTCAGCACTGTCATTAAATTTTATGTTACAATAGGCACGGTGAAACTGTTAACTGATTTTAATCTCTGTAACTAAGACTTACATAGGTTTTTTATTCAATTTGTCTCTTTTAATTTTACATTTTTTCGTTTTATTTACATTTCACTTTCATTAGAACGGACAGACCTCAACCCCAATTACCTGTAGTTCGTTATATTAGGGTCTACTGTATATTAATACTTGTCGCTTGCCTACAGTAGCACTCATTTTTTTTTTTTTTTTTTTTTTTTTTTTTTTTAATGTGGACAGCCGTTTTAGAAGATGTATCCTATTGTTAACTCAGACCGAAACAGCTGTCCTCAATAAAGAAAAAAGTAAGTGCTACTATGGGCAAGTGTCACATATCAATTGAGTCTTACCTAAGTCTCTATTCTGAAGGTCTGGCTCTGAGGTAAAGCCAGCCGAGGCAGGAAAATGGAAGGAGTTTACTATCCAATCCTGGACCGAATCAAACCAGGGGTATTCTAACGGCAAACTGAAAACATTCAAAGGTATTTCTATAAAAGCTGTAGAAACCGTAGTCTATTGCATAGTCTCACAGGCGGACCGTCCCTTGTACTCTTACTGTTATGACGGATCTGACATCAAGGTCTCAATTCTGGTGACTTCAATCAAGTCACCATGGTTGAGCAGCAGAATGTTTGAGGTTGGATTCGTGGGGACAGAGGGTTCGATCGATACAGACATCCCCTCACTGTGTATTTATCAGTGTGCAACTGGTCGATATCCAACATTGGAGATTGCACAGCTCTATTTAGTCAAAAGATTACTCAAATCATAAAAATATATGTTCAAGCGCATTAGTATTCAAGTGATTTAACTTTAAAGATATTATTTAATAAAAAATTATGTATCCAAAAAAATATCTCTACATCACGTTCATTGTAAAATTATGTCATAAGATGAAAATCTGTGACGAAGAACATGCATTATTTATAAGACGCCAGTTGTGAATATAACGCCGGCGCCGGCGCCGGCTAATGTTTATTATACGAACAGTCACGTGATCTATAATGTGCCTGTAGATACAACTGTGTCAGTAAATCGTTTAATCAACGGTCTTCGGAATGGTTTCGTAAATTTCTAAATTTGTTTTCGAACCATTCAAAACAGAGATTGCTTGAAAGCGGCTTCGAGCAATCGACCACTAATCTCCAAAGTTAACCAGTTCTGGGAAATCTATCAGACTTGCAACTGGCAATGATAAATCACCAGTAAAACCATGCGCGCTGAGTTATGGCACGCATTAATCAGCATTCTGGACAGTTCAAACTATCGGCAAAAGCAAGGCAGGCTACTGTATCCTTGAACAACGTAATTTTGCAAACCTTTCACTGCCAATTTGTTTGCACAACCGTTTCCTTTCAACTAGGATCACAATTTGAAACGTCAGTGCTATTTAGAAAGTCAAAGCAGGCACAGGAAATTCAGTATTTATTTAGGCACAGGAAACATTTATTTGTTTATGCTATCATCCTTCAAGAGTCTTTTTCCAGATCCTTATATTAGTCACACTCTCCATATATATATATATATATATATATATATATATATATATATATATCTTGTTCAAATATGTTCAATCGTTAGAAAATTACTTTTTATTCATCCACTCAAGTTCAAACACATTCTTTTTGAAAACACAAACAATATGTGACACTTGTTGTTAATACAGTTTTTTAAATATTAATTTATTAATTCAATTCAATAATTAATTAATTTTAGTTTAATATGTAAGGAAAACGTTTCACAAAAGGGGCAAGTTAAGCAATATAGTTATTACGTCCCATTTGGCATAAAATAAGTGACAACATATGATCTCATAAAACAGCTGATTTTATGTTATAGGTTATGTTTTATATAGTTTTTTTTAACACATAGTTTATGTTATTTTCTTTAAATTCAATATAATTATTTAATCAAAAGTAACCAAAATAAAATTGTTTTTTGTTGAACCAAACTGCAATTGGCTTAAAAACTGTTGTTTTTATTACTTGTTTGACGAACACATTGCCTACCGAATTTTCCTCTTCTCTTCCTTCCAACTTTTTCCATTGACTGGACTTTATCTTAGCATTATCTATTGATTAATTATAATATTCACTAGAATAGGCAACAGAAAATACTTCAACAGTAATTATCCATAATTTAAAAAATTCATAAATTATTATTGAAGCCTTAAATTATTTTCTTTTTTCAACCAATTTTTTCTCTTAACTAACCAAATTGACAATATCAAAAAGTTTTAGTATTTTTTTTTTACTCACTTTTTTCCAGCGCATTTTTTTATTACCAAACATCCCATTTAAAACAATTACTATTTGTTTTTCTAAAGGTTTCCTGAGGTATTTCTGCATTTAATAAAATAGGTTGTTATATGTTATCATTTATTTTAAACCAAATGGGACGAAGTAAGTATATTGCATACCTTGCCCCTTTTGTGAAAAGTTTTTCTCTCACATAAAACTAAAAATAATTTATTATATTATTTGTAGTGGATAAATTGTCATCCAATATAAGTTACAAAAATTGTATCTGAACTTAAATTGATGAATAAAAAGTATTTTAATGAAGAATGAAAATTCGAACTATATATATATATATATATATATATATATATATATATATATATATATATATATATAAGGAAAGTGTAAGCTAATAGAAGGAATTGAATAAGATTTCATACGGAAATAAAAGATACCCTAGCCCAATTTTGTCGAATTTTATACAGAAGCACGGCTAGTTATCAGTTGGGATGCCTTGAAATACTTCATGAAACAACCTTAAAACTGTTTAAGCGATAGCACTTTACATTTCTCAATGCATTCATATTTTATTCCATAGAAACGTTAATAAATGTCAGAGAATGTATAGTTTTCACGTATAGAATGTATAGGTTTCACAAACTGTGACCAACCGAGGTTGAAATCCCAACTTGCAAGCGACGTTATGCAAAGCAGAAGACCCAGTAATGGGGTTCTGTCAGTCGTGTATACACCCAATTACTCATTAATGGAGCAGAAATTTCAAAGCCGGACTGTTCACGTGATCAAAGGCCGTTTATTTCCGACAGGTAATCTGTATTATACTAAAACGTATTTGACATTTCGCGTAAGAATAAATTATTACCAAAATCTTGATCGAAACCTAAACACCTATTTAATAGATTAGTAAAAATATCTATCTATCTGTGTAAAAGTGGAAAAGACAACTATTTAAATAATAAACTCGTTACTTTCATTGTCCAAGACGAGATAAAACTTCAATGTTGAATTAAACAAATGGCAAAAACCTATAATTTAAGTAAATTGATGAAATACTTAATGACAGAAAATGTTTTCGGAATTAGATCTAAAATACTGAGGAAGATCGCTGAGTGTGATCAAAAAATTATGTGTATCAGAAATATTTATGATTTCATTTTAAATTTTACTTTGGGTAAACCAATGTACTTTATTCGGATTGAGATACAGTATAATTCTTTATTTCGTATCAAACCTTTTAAATAAACATCTACGAGTAGCTTATAACTGACATGTTGTTCCATCCACCTTACTCATTTAATAGCATCACTAATATATTCTAAGTTTATAACGTATCCTAGCTATATTTGTGAAAATGGAGCTAAGCACAAAGCATCCATAAAATTACACAAATATATTTGAAGAGAAGAGAGAGAATTATAATTTGTTGAAGACGCAGTAATGCTTTAATCAGACAAAGAAATCATAGTTTCTAGAGGAAGTACTTACTAATTTATTTAAAACACAGATAAAAAAAGCAAACACTCTAACGATTCATTTCTGAACTATGTGTAAAATTTGTTCTTATTTTGCAATATAGATTCCCTCCCGGAGTGTTTCCGTTGCTTCGTGAATATCTTTTTGTACTTCCTCTGTGTGTGTGTGTGTGTTTGTGTTTGTGTGTGTATGTGTGAGTGTGTGTGTGTGTGTGTGTGTGTGTGTGTGCGTGTTTGTGTGACTGCTGGTGTGTGTGTGTGTGTTTGTTTGTTTGTTGTGTTTATTTCTCTCTCCACACACACACACACACACACACACACACACACACACACACACACACATACACACACACACAATGTATATATATATATATATATATATATATATATATAAATAAATATATATATGTGTGTGTGTGTGTGTGTGTGTGTGTGTGTGTGTGTGTATGTGTATATGTGTGTGTGTGTGTGTGTGTGTGTGTGTGTGTCTGTATGTATATATATATATATATATATATATATATATATATATATATATATATAGAGAGAGAGAGAGAGAGAGAGAGAGAGAGAGAAAGACAGACAGACAGGCAGAGAGAGAGAGAGATTATTAGTGAAAGAGTCAAGTAGTGCTTTCATCAGTCAAATCATAATCTAGTCCCAATACTTAATAACTTCTTTATAACCTACTCAATAACTGGTTCCTAATCGGTAGACGGTTCATAGTAGGATTGCTAATCACAAACGTCCCTGTCTATGTCTCTCATCTTTTACCGTGATTGCCTCATTATATTGTTAGCAGTTAATAAAAATTCGGCCGTCTCTTATATTTGACTGGAGACAACCAGGTCTTTTCTTAAACAAACTCATCCCAAAGTATTATTTGGAGAATTGTGTAAACGCCCACGTGAAGTACTTCGTCACATCCTGAAAGAATAGTTACTTCGTGGTAGGCAGTATAAGATGGAAAGTGCATAGATAGTTATGTAAACGAACATTTCCCAATAAAGGGTTTTGTTGTCACTATTCTGAGGTATTTGCATAAAGCATTCACATCCCGCTGTATGTCAACAATCGCGGTTGCAGTGCAGAGGAATATCCGTAAAGGAAAACAGCAACTGTGAGCCCCAGATGCAGTTTAATGTTGTTGTTTCTCAAAATGTTTAAGTGTGTTTTGCTGTGTCTTAGAAAGTTATTAGTTTGTTTGTTTTTAACAGTATTATACGTTTGTTTTGTTACTCAATAAAGGTTTGCTGTTTTTTTAAAACGTTTTATACGTGTCTTTTGTTTTTCTAAAGACGTTTATGTTTTTTTGTTGAATGTATTTGTTCGTGTTGTTTTTCGTAGGACGATTTCAGTTTTTTTGTTGGATATTATTGGTTTTTGTTGTTTTTTATTGTAGGACATTTAGGTTTTTTTTTAGCGTTATTGATTTGTATTGATTTATCGTTAGAGGTTCAGAACTTTTTGTTGAATGTCTTAGTGTATTTTTTCGTAGGACTTTTAGGTATTTCTCTTGATTGTATTGTTTTTTGTTTTCTTTCGACATTTTAAGCTTTTATGCTTATTATTGATTTTCGTTGGAATGTTTTTTGTTGGATGTTTATGTTTTTTTGTTGACGGTATTGATTTGTGCAGTTTTTCTTTGCACGTACAGGTATTGGTTTGTGCAGTTTTTCGTAGAACGTTTAAGTATTTCTGTTGTATGTAGTGTTTTGTGTTGTTTTTCGTACGAAGTTTTTTGTTAGATATTTCTGGTTTCTTTTGTGTTGATTTTTGTAGAACGTTTAGGTTCTTTTGTTGAATGTTATTGATTCGTGTTTTTTCATGAGAGCTTTAGGGTTTTTTGTTTACTGTATTAAAAGTGTAATTTTTCGGGCGACGTTTAGGTATTTCGGTTCAATGTAGTGTTTTGTGTTCTTTTTCGACGTTTTAGTTGTGTGTATGCTTATTACTAATTTGGGTTGTGTAGTTTATGGTTAGACGTTTAGGACCTTTTGGTTATGTATTAGTTACACGTTTCATGTAGTCTTTGTGTTTTCATAAAACATCATTGGTTAGCTCTGGTTTTTCGTAGAACGTTTAAGGTTTATTTTCTGTAGTTTCCCAGACGTTGGTTGGGGGCTACACCGTTACATACGATATTTGTGTTTCTCTATTTTGCATAACATTATAATTTTTTTCTAGAACGTTAAAGTATCTTTTATTCTCTCATATATATATATATATATATATATATATATATATATATATATATAATTAAAAATTTAAAAACAAGATTACTTTTAATGAATATATTTATTCAAAGCTTTTCGCCGATAAAATAGTACCAGCATCTTCAGGAAAATAATTATCTAATAAAATATTTTTACAAAATTAAATCATAATTTTAATTTTGTAAAAATATTTTATTGGATAATTATTTTACTGAAGATGCTGGTACTATTTTATCGGCGAAAAGCTTTGAATAAATATATTCATTAAAAGTATTCTTGTTTTTCAAATATTTTTAATTTTCTTAACTATATTACAAGAAAATATATCACCATATTTAATATTCTTTATATATATATATATATATATATATATATATATATATATATATATATTTTTTTTTTTTTTTTTTTTTTTTTTTTTTTTTTTTTTTTATTAAAACTGGTCATTTCTGACCAAGCATTAATTTACATTTGATAATTAGATTTTAGCTTTTATTACAAAGAATCCATTGATTTCTATTGTATCTTGTTTGATGTTGGAAGCCAACCGGCGTGAGGAAGAGCATTGTTGTCACTCTTGTCGTTCAACGAGTTCAAATGGTTTTGTCCTTTTGAGTCGTCTTGTCAGGTGGTTGTTGTCGAGAAGTCTCAGTGCCTCAGGATTTTCGTGTTGAGTGAGCCGATTTACGTGTTTGATGGCGTTCTGTTTTATGACTTCCTCGACCATGGGTACACCAAGATCGCAATGCAAGTCACTGTTACGCACATACCAAGGAGCGTTGGCGATGTTTCTTAGTACTTTGTTCTGGAAGCGTTGTATCCCTTGTATGTGACATTTGCTGGCACAGCCCCAAAGCTGTATACCATACGTCCAAACCGGTTTGAGGATTTGGTTATATACCAATAGCTTGTTGTATATTGATACCCGTGAATTTCGACCAAGTAGCCAATACATTTGCCTGTAGCGAGTCTGGAGTTCTGTGAGTTTTATTTTGACATGCTCGACCCATTTGGCTTTTGCATCAAGATTCATGCCGAGATATTTAGCTGAATCATGATATGGGATAACACTTCCATTCATTTCGAACCTCTGAGGGTTTGGGATCCTCTTGTTTGTAAAGTTCACATGGACTGCCTTCTGGTCGTTGAGTTTAATGCGCCATTTCTTGGTCCAAGCCTCAACTGAATCGTTTGATCTTTGTAAGCGTGTTGTCGATTCTTGAACGGTTTTCGCTGTCGCTGCGTTTGCTGTGTCGTCTGCGAAAGTGGCCGTGATGACGTTGGCTGTTTGCGGAAGATCACTGGTGTACAGCAAGTACAGGATTGGTCCCAATACGCTGCCTTGTGGGACTCCAGCTTGTATTTCCTTGAAGTCAGAATACGTAGATTCGTGGTTTACTCGAAACAGTCTGTTCGATATGTACGATTTCAGTAGATTCACAAACTGGGCTGGCAGAAACATGTTGAGTTTGTGAATCAAGCCTTCATGCCAAACTTTATCGAAGGCTTGTGAAACATCCAGGAAGACAACCGAGCAGACCTCCTCACCTTCCAGTGCTTTTTCAATGATGTCAATTAGTCGATGCACCTGTTCCACCGTAGAGTGTCCTCGCCTGAATCCAAATTGATGGTCGGGCAGTAAGTTCTTTTCCACGATGATAGGTTTAAGCCTGTTGAGAAGCAGCTTTTCAAAGAGTTTTGACATTATGGGTAGAAGTGATATCGGCCTGTACGACTTGACCTCTGTTGCTGTTTTGCCGGGTTTCAGGATCATGATCATCTCCGCCACTTTCCATGTTGCAGGGACGTGCATAAGTCTAAGGGACGCATTAATTAATAATAAAAACATGTTTAGTCCTTTTGTTGTCAGTTTTTTCAGCACTAGTCCTGTGATTAAATCGTATCCTGGTGCTTTCTTCGGGTTCAAGTTGTATTTTAGTTCTCGTTTAAGCTCATTTAATGTCACTTTTTTAATAATTTTAGACTGATTATTAGTGTTTAGGTGAAGTTCTTCTTCATTCGTGGCTTCATTCGGCTTGAAGATGTTTTCAAGATGATCTCCAAACGTGTTAGCTTTTTCTTGGTCCGATATATATATATAAATTAATAACATTTATTGGATTTTAAATATTTTTATTCATATGTGTATATATACATATATATATATATATATATATATATATATATATATATATATATATATATTAAAACAACATAGGATATTCAAATACAAGAATATTTATTAATTTATATCCAAAGCTTTTCGTTGGTAAACAGTACCAACAGAAAACTGTTGACAAACGTAATTATAATATTTTTAATAAACAAAATAATAATTTCATTTGCAATAGTAATAATAATACAATATGGAATTCATTTTTATTTAAAGGCAATGAAATAAAAAATATCACCAAATTTAAAATACAAATATCAAAATGCGTACAAAACTAATAACAAAATAATAAACATAATAAATAACAATAATAAAATAACTAATGAAAAGATGGTTATATAGGTTATATAAAGCTTATATAGGTCAAACCAAGAAAAAATTAAAAGAAAGATATAAAGAACATTTGAATGTCTATATTAATCCAGAAATATATAAATAAAATTTTGCAAATCATTGTATTAATAATAAGCACCAATTTCCAAATATTGAAAATATGAAACTTATAAAAGAAATTAATAAAACATTAAGAATAAATATATATGAAACATTCGAAATATATAAATACAATAATAATAACAAATTAATAAAAGAACAAATGCATTCTAAATTTGATACTATATTCAATGTCTATAATGTTACAGCAACAAAATAAATTTGACAATTTGTATAAATTTAGCAACAATTCTATTTCTAATTTAACATATGTTTTAGGCCTATAGCTTATATTATTGTAATTTTCATTCCTGATGATGTTGGTATTGTGTACCAACGAAAAACTTTGGATATAAATTAATAAATATTTTTGTATTTGATTAACCTATGTTGTTTTAAATTATTAAACAAGAAAACGTATTATATATATATATATATATATATATATATATATATATATATATATATAGTAGTGTATATAGTAATTTCGAGTTCAGTAAAATAAACCCTATTGGAATATTTGAGGATAAAATCGCATACACATGAACATATTTATGGTTAGGGTACATCAGACGAGTCTGGTTTATTTATAAGCCCGCTGTGGTGAAGCCGAGCTTTGAGCCGGAATTCCTCTTACCGGCCAAAACAGTTTTACTAACCAAAGCGCAAATGTTAGCGCCAAGAGGGAAACCTACTACAGCATTTTAGTGGCGGTACATCGTGTCAGGATTCCATCGGGAATATGCAAGTCCGTTTACCCGGTCGGTAAATACAAATTGGGAGAGATGACAGCACACAATGGCCCGGGGCAATATCAAGTGTCACATGACAAACATGATAGCAGTCAACTGACAAGCGCGTAGCTTGTCATCTGCTGACATTAGAAAGGATTCAGTTTTACACATCGAGCCAACTAGTTTTATGTGTAACTCTGTTTATCGAACATCACTAAAGGCAATACAATAAAAAAAGGATCTTTTCCGTTATACGTATGCCACTATTTAATGTCGAATTATATGCTTTTTCATTATAAGTATTATATTTATGTAAGTAAGTTACCTTATTATGTTGATGAAGGTGGCCAATACTCGGCGATAATACGCAGTATTTCCTCAAACAAGTCCTTTCCTGCGTGTCGCCGCCGCCACATGAACTCGCACAGGTAAGAATCTAACAACGTGCGTCTGGTCCCGCACTGGTTTTTATTTCGTTGTTTAGCCAGACGCCAAGTACTCTCAATTGTTTGTGTGTGAGCACCACTTTCGGGATCAACAAAATTATACGTATGGTTCACCGTATAATGTTCATAGCCTAACCTGTAAATGCTATTATAGGCTCGCCACTCGTCAGATATAATTGTTGTCCCCGGCCTAATGTATTCCTTAATTATGGGCAAAAGTTGAGTAGCGGAACGTTCAGGAACGGCAACCAAAAAACACTCACGACTTTCACGACAAACTCCTCCAAATACCCATTGTTGTTGAAGTACACGACCAACATTATTTTTACCACGCGAAAATAAACTTTCATCAATTTCCACAGTTGTGTTAGGTCCTCCAATTTGAATAGGGTTGCGTAACAAATTGTCTGCACATACTTCTCGCATATAGTTACACCAATCTACAGTTGTGTTATGATTGACTTCTAGTTCGTGCTCACAAAATTTAATTGTTGTTAATTTTCTGGACCAACAATAGATAAAAAGTAACACCTTTCGAAATGGCAGTTTCGAACCTGTTAAATAAGTGTCAACTCGAATAGATTTGTACTCACGGCACTCCCGTTTAGAACATACCCATTTACACGAATTCGCGTTAAGGACCATGACGTGTCCACGCACACATTTCCGAGGATTATGCAAAACAGATTTACCTTGGGAAAAATGTATCGCATCTTCTTCAGTTTTGTATAGATCGGCCAATCGAAGAAAGTTCATTATGCATCGCAAACAAACTGACGACTGCCAGATTACAGATAAGAAAACCGCTTTACAGATAAGAAAGCCGGTTCTAAAGGTTGAAAATGAGGAAAACATGTTTTAAAACATGTTCCGTTATTTATACCAAACAATGGTTAAAATGTATTATTCAATATATTTAAATAGTGGTATACGTATAACGGAAAAGATCCTAAAAAAATGTATAAAGAATGTCTGAAAAATTACAGTGTTTGTTTCCAAGCTATAAAGATCTATAAGGTCTATTCCATCTGCAACATCCAATTGTCTTGGATGCTCCGATTCTAAAAGTTCTCTCCAGGCTATTCAGGAAATGTATACTACGAACCCTTTAGTTGGAGACATCCTTTGTTCAATACAATTACGAGGTATCATTTTGCTGGGTGCCTGGTCACTGCGGAATAATCGGAAATTCAGCGAAGGGGCAAAATTGGTTTCAAGTATGCACCAAGATTGCACCAATCCACACTACGTGTCATGGTGTCTGATTTCTGTATGCAAAGCGAAGTATGAAATATTCCTTGCCTGGAATTATGGATGGCAAACTACAAATGGAAACAAGCTGAGGGAAATCAACAACACCGCCCGTGCATGGAAGTTTTCAGTTCGTTCGAATCGTAGAGAGGAAATGGTAGCTACTCGTCTTCGCATTGAGCACTCTTTACTGACGCATGGATGAATGATGCAACACGACGATCCACCACTATGTAAGTGTTGTGGAGGTAGCCTCCAACCAAGCATGTTCTGCTTTAACGTGATGTATTGACCGGTATCTATGACCGTTGCGATCTTTGAGGGAAGTAATTTTAGAAGATGATGTCACGGCCATCGATCGTGGCATCGCCTTCCTTCGCCACCTTAATTAGTTTATTAAAATTTATAACCCTTTTTGTTTAGTTTTAACTAGAATACGTTAGATTAGTTTTATTTAATTCTTCACTTTTAATATAATTTTACTATTTATTTTTTAGGTTAGGTGTTTAGGTTCAAGTCTGTAGTTCTAAGTTTGTTTTATGTGTTTACAATTAATTTAATTTGATTTTGTTACTTATTTTTAATTATATGAAATTTATCTTAGAATTACTAATTGAGCTTATGCAATTATAACTGTTTTTGGTTTTCGTCTTTAAAAATAATAATTTCAAATATCCAACTATAAAGGATAGGCAGAATGATTGTGGTTATCAAATGCTTACATTTGTTCGGCCAAATTATATCCGAGTAAAGTGATTTCGATTTAAAATCTTAAACTTAACATTCGTTTAACACTTTACAACTGAAAACTCGTAACTCCTTTAGTGCTCTTCTAATGTATCACTAGCTATGACGTCCTATAAATGAAAAGCGAATGAAAAAATAGCTGTATATTCTTTTATAAATTGTATGATATTTTAAACTTTTAAATTTTATATATTTAGTATGATTTTTCAAATAAAAACGGGATTTCCTGAGAGAATATTTTTTTATAAAAGTTTCGTATAAATTTAGACGAACAGTATGGTGCTCAATCTATGTAAATCAATGGAACGAACTTGGGTTAAACTTGCTCGCAACGGTTGCCAAGTTGTGTAACGTATGCTGCTAAAGTTTCTGCCCTATTTAACACACCCTGTCAAAGAGACCCTCATCTTTACCGTAGAATGTTGCGTAAATAATTTTAATTCCCCCCGGTCGTTATATATACGTCTGTCTACAATCGATTATTTGCCCTGTAACGACAAAACTTTCTGAATGTCTGGCACGACAGCAAGTATAATAAGCTTCTTCTACGCAGAGTATTAAGTAGCAATACTGTGCTGAAAAGGAAAACCTTTCACGTCAAAACTACTACTTCATAAGCAGATCAATAGGGTTGGAACCAAGTCTCGAGTCTGGCCGTCAAGTAAGTGGGCAAAGGCCCTACTCCAGTTGGAAAAATACCTACACCAGTAAGCCCTTGGGATATTTCAGATTGAAGACTATGGATAGTGGCATAAAACCCTCCCTTCTCATTCTTCACCCTGATGCCAGCCACCACCTGGACGGGAGTCGCCAGTTTAAGATTGGATTTGTGGAGGCGTGATTTCACACTGGACTGCAAATAATACTCAAACATATAAGCTTTTTGGAATTCTTAGACGAAACATCTACCCTCCGTCAACATATTTCTTCTTTCACTTTCTTTGAATTCTTATTAATTTTCACGTCACTTAGCCTACGTAAGCAAAAGATTATGGGTTCGTTCGTTAGGCCTAGTACACTGAAAAGAACAATCTTAGCCTAAATAATAGAGAATATAGTAAAGATAACGTCCTGATTGTTAACGTTGTAATATGACTTCCCAGATGCATTTGTGGGGTCGCAGCATGTGTTTTAAAGGGATTAAAAAGACTTCTTGTTACAGTTAGCTATTACAAGTAATATAAACGAAATGTTTTTAAAATAAATTCCTACTTAAATCAAACACAAGTTTCTTTAGTTACTTTTTATTAAATAATTACAATTAATGTAAATAGAGTTACAAAACCTATGCGTTAAAACAACTGTTCTAAGACATAGCTTATAACACAAAGTCAGCTGTTTTATGAAATCATATGTTATCACTTATTTTAAGCCAAATGGGACGAAATAACGATATTGCATAGATTGCTCTTTTTGTAAAACTTTTACCTCCCATTAAAAACTAAAGTTAATTCAATAAATTTATAATAAATTATTATTTGAAAAGGCTGTATTAATATAAAGTGTCATCGACTAAAAGTTTACAAAAATGCATTCGAACTTGAATGGGGGAATAACAAGTATTTTATTCACGATTGAAAATTTGAGTGTGAACTAGCAGAAGGAAACATTGTACCCGCCACTTCTTCAGATGGTCCTATTACAACAAAAATAAGATTTATACAGTCTATTGCAACAAAATACAAACTAGACTGTAATAGATTTATACTTTTAAGGGCAGTCTTTTGACGTCACAACAATTTCCAGTGCAACAAGCCGGAACAGATGATATCTGACTGGACGTACATTTACCCGACTTGAACCGCATCATACCTTCCCTGACATCCCGGTTATACATGTCCAAACATTGTTAAAGCATTCTCCTTTGAACCGTCCGTTTTTAATATAGCTGTACATTTAAAAATAAAAAGTAAACCGAATATGAGTTTAAAGCTTCTGTCCCACAGTCGTAACGCACTTTCTGCCGTCTGCAGAACACAAACATCAATGCATTTATAGTAAAAATCGACAGATGACTTTAACAGGATACAAAATAGTATAAACAAAAAAAATTCAAGTCAATACTTGAAATACATACAAAAATACTTTGTTGGTCAACAAAAACAAATTTCTTTTTAGTAACGTGTTATTGAATAATTACAATTAATATAAATAGAGTAACATAACCTATGCATTAAGACAGCTGTTCTACCACATAACCTACAACATGAAATCAGCTGTTTTGTAAAATCATATGTTGTCGCTTATTTTTAAAAAATGAGACAAATAACTATACAGCATAACTTACTGCTTTTTTGAAAGTTTTTCTCCACACATAAAAACTATAACTAAGTCAGTAACATTAATTAATGAGATAATATTTGAAAAAACGCACTCGTAACCATTCATAATCTTAGCTCGAGTAACGAGTAGCTTCATGTCTATACAGACGGTTCATACATATCTAGACTAATTCTACTGGGGCAGGATCCTACTGGGGGTTTTTCCAGCAATCTTCAGATGTTGGCAGGAACTCTAGTATCTTCAAGGGAGAAATATGTGCCGTCACTGAGGCGACCAATGGTATGGAGGTGCTAAACTTACAACCAAGCAGTGTTGTGTTTCTTATAGACTCACAGGCTGCAATCTCTGCCCTCAGCAACAACAAACCCACTGAAAGCCTGAATACCTCGAACTACCGCAAGAAATTAGCCAGCCTTATTAGCAGGGGCTGGAACGTCAGCCTACAGTGAGTCCCCAACCACGTGGGCCTTCCAGGAAACGAGAAGGCGAATGAAATGGCCAAAAAAGGAGAAGAGAAGGAGCAACCTGAAACTCTCCAAACCTTTGAAGCAGCAAAATCCCAAATTGACTCTACCATATCCAGGCTCACTACAAACCTACTTAGAAACACATCCACGGGCAAAATATGGTCAAACCTAGCGATCCCTGGCCACATACCTGATCTGGAGAGAAGTGAAGCTGATGCAAGGTTCCGCCTGGAAACCGGTCACGACTATCTGCAGGCTCACCTACACCAGCTTGGCATAGCCGAATCGGACGTGTGTCCACTCTGTTCCACGGAAGTTATGGTGGCAAGTCACCTGCTCACCTGCTCACCTGCTCCAAACTCTAACATGCTCTTGACGACATCACTGCTCGGTACTGGGAGGCTCGGAGTCAAATGGCCCAACTGCCACAGACGGGCGTTGGATAAAGTAATATTTGAAAAAAACTGTATTAACATCAATAGTTATCCACTACAAGTTTACAAAAATGTATTTGAACTCTAGTGATTAAATAAAAAGTATTTTATTAACGACTAAAAACTTTAACTGAGTATATATAAGGAGAGTGTGAATTAATAGAAGGAATTGAGCAAAAATCAGATTTTATCCAGATCTAAAGACTTCCTGAAGCGCGGATAATTCTAAAAGGCCCTTATGTCAAAGACCAGAAAAAAGGAAGAATTTAGTAGAAATCTAATAAAAATTTGCGAACAAAAAACTCAAAACAAATGTAATAACGTTTTTTTTTTTTTGTTGGAATGCCAAAAAAATTGCTTCAGCGTCTTATACGACATTTCCGCACAACTTTGTTAATTTTTACCTAAACTAGTTCTTACATCCTCTATTCAGAGAAATTACAAAAATGTAATGTAATTATTTAATTTAATCTTGAAAACTGATATTGCAAATCTTTTTAATTACACATATGACAAATAACAGATTTTAATCTATTGCTATAGCATAACAGCGCAATCCTAATCCCTTCCTATTTTCTTACATTTTGCTCTGTTAACGCCTTCCACGACACAGCCTGGGTGTAGTACCCTTCTAAGGAACCTGTTGTCCTTCGTAGGCTTTTATTTGTGTGTCCTAGATTAGTAGCCGCTGCTAAAAGTCGTACATGTATTTGAATTAAACTTCCATGCAAGCGTTACTACTTCACGCCTTACGCTTTCTCAGTGTTTTTTGCTGACTTTCTCCAGAAATCCGTTTTAGTTGCTAACAGTTTGCGTTCTATAATATTAGTTGCCAAGCTTTCTTAGCAACTGCTAGTCGGTAACTGTTTAAAGATAATTCCTCTGCAACTTTGCCTGACAAAATTATGTTACAATCTAGGCTACTGTAATTTCATTGTTTTGTAATTGGCACTTGTGTTTTATAAGTGGTATAAAATTATATGCAGGTAAGAGGAAACTTTTAGATTACTAATGTGGAATTATACAAGTCTTTGTATCGAGGATATTTTGTATTAAGGATAAAATAACTTCTGCTATTAGCGTTCTTCCGCCAAAGTAAAGGAGCTGAATAATCAGTGGTATTACGACTTCCCAGTAGGCTCGGATGAGAGAGCGTTAGCTCCGCCGAAGAGCAACCTCTAGAGTGAACGCTCGCATGAAGAGGATGTGTCCGAACCGGAAGTCTAGAAACTTCTGAGATCCTTTGTGAAGAAGCAGCAGACGTCCAAAGTAAAGGAGCTGAATAATCAGTGGTAGTACGACTTCCCAGTAGGCTCGGATGAGAGAGCGTTAGCTCCGCCGAAGAGCAACCTCTAGAGTGAACGCTCGCATGAAGAGGATGTGTCCGAACCGGAAGTCTAGAAACTTCTGAGATCCTTTGTGAAGAAGCAGCAGACGTCCAAAGTAAAGGAGCTGAATAATCAGTGGTATTACGACTTCCCAGTAGGCTCGGATGAGAGAGCGTTAGCTCCGCCGAAGAGCAACCTCTAGAGTGAACGCTCGCATGAAGAGGATGTGTCCGAACCGGAAGTCTAGAAACTTCTGAGATCCTTTGTGAAGAAGCAGCAGACGTCCAAAGTAAAGGAGCTGAATAATCAGTGGTAGTACGACTTCCCAGTAGGCTCGGATGAGAGAGCGTTAGCTCCGCCGAAGAGCAACCTCTAGAGTGAACGCTCGCATGAAGAGGATGTGTCCGAACCGGAAGTCTAGAAACTTCTGAGATCCTTTGTGAAGAAGCAGCAGACGTCCAAAGTAAAGGAGCTGAATAATCAGTGGTAGTACGACTTCCCAGTAGGCTCGGATGAGAGAGCGTTAGCTCCGCCGAAGAGCAACCTCTAGAGTGAACGCTCACATGAAGAGGATGTGTCCGAACCGGAAGTCTAGAAACTTCTGAGATCCTTTGTGAAGAAGCAGCAGACGTCCAAAGTAAAGGAGCTGAATAATCAGTGGTAGTACGACTTCCCAGTAGGCTCGGATGAGAGAGCGTTAGCTCCGCCGAAGAGCAACCTCTAGAGTGAACGCTCACATGAAGAGGATGTGTCCGAACCGGAAGTCTAGAAACTTCTGAGATCCTTTGTGAAGAAGCAGCAGACGTCCAAAGTAAAGGAGCTGAATAATCAGTGGTAGTACGACTTCCCAGTAGGCTCGGATGAGAGAGCGTTAGCTCCGCCGAAGAGCAACCTCTAAAGTGAACGCTCGCATGAAGAGGATGTGTCCGAAACGGAAGTCTAGAAACTTCTGAGATCCTTTGTGAAGAAGCAGCAGACGTCCAAAGTAAAGGAGCTGAATAATCAGTGGTAGTACGACTTCCCAGTAGGCTCGGATGAGAGAGCGTTAGCTCCGCCGAAGAGCAACCTCTAGAGTGAACGCTCGCATGAAGAGGATGTGTCCGAACCGGAAGTCTAGAAACTTCTGAGATCCTTTGTGAAGAAGCAGCAGACGTCCAAAGTAAAGGAGCTGAATAATCAGTGGTAGTACGACTTCCCAGTAGGCTCGGATGAGAGAGCGTTAGCTCCGCCGAAGAGCAACCTCTAGAGTGAACGCTCGCATGAAGAGGATGTGTCCGAACCGGAAGTCTAGAAACTTCTGAGATCCTTTGTGAAGAAGCAGCAGACGTCCAAAGTAAAGGAGCTGAATAATCAGTGGTAGTACGACTTCCCAGTAGGCTCGGATGAGAGAGCGTTAGCTCCGCCGAAGAGCAACCTCTAAAGTGAACGCTCGCATGAAGAGGATGTGTCCGAAACGGAAGTCTAGAAACTTCTGAGATCCTTTGTGAAGAAGCAGCAGACGTCCAAAGTAAAGGAGCTGAATAATCAGTGGTAGTACGACTTCCCAGTAGGCTCGGATGAGAGAGCGTTAGCTCCGCCGAAGAGCAACCTCTAGAGTGAACGCTCGCATGAAGAGGATGTGTCCGAACCGGAAGTCTAGAAACTTCTGAGATCCTTTGTGAAGAAGCAGCAGACGTCCAAAGTAAAGGAGCTGAATAATCAGTGGTAGTACGACTTCCCAGTAGGCTCGGATGAGAGAGCGTTAGCTCCGCCGAAGAGCAACCTCTAGAGTGAACGCTCGCATGAAGAGGATGTGTCCGAACCGGAAGTCTAGAAACTTCTGAGATCCTTTGTGAAGAAGCAGCAGACGTCCAAAGTAAAGGAGCTGAATAATCAGTGGTAGTACGACTTCCCAGTAGGCTCGGATGAGAGAGCGTTAGCTCCGCCGAAGAGCAACCTCTAAAGTGAACGCTCGCATGAAGAGGATGTGTCCGAAACGGAAGTCTAGAAACTTCTGAGATCCTTTGTGAAGAAGCAGCAGACGTCCAAAGTAAAGGAGCTGAATAATCAGTGGTAGTACGACTTCCCAGTAGGCTCGGATGAGAGAGCGTTAGCTCCGCCGAAGAGCAACCTCTAGAGTGAACGCTCGCATGAAGAGGATGTGTCCGAAACGGAAGTCTAGAAACTTCTGAGATCCTTTGTGAAGAAGCAGCAGACGTCCAAAGTAAAGGAGCTGAATAATCAGTGGTAGTACGACTTCCCAGTAGGCTCGGATGAGAGAGCGTTAGCTCCGCCGAAGAGCAACCTCTAGAGTGAACGCTCGCATGAAGAGGATGTGTCCGAAACGGAAGTCTAGAAACTTCTGAGATCCTTTGTGAAGAAGCAGCAGACGTCCAAAGTAAAGGAGCTGAATAATCAGTGGTAGTACGACTTCCCAGTAGGCTCGGATGAGAGAGCGTTAGCTCCGCCGAAGAGCAACCTCTAGAGTGAACGCTCACATGAAGAGGATGTGTCCGAACCGGAAGTCTAGAAACTTCTGAGATCCTTTGTGAAGAAGCAGCAGACGTCCAAAGTAAAGGAGCTGAATAATCAGTGGTAGTACGACTTCCCAGTAGGCTCGGATGAGAGAGCGTTAGCTCCGCCGAAGAGCAACCTCTAAAGTGAACGCTCGCATGAAGAGGATGTGTCCGAAACGGAAGTCTAGAAACTTCTGAGATCCTTTGTGAAGAAGCAGCAGACGTCCAAAGTAAAGGAGCTGAATAATCAGTGGTAGTACGACTTCCCAGTAGGCTCGGATGAGAGAGCGTTAGCTCCGCCGAAGAGCAACCTCTAAAGTGAACGCTCGCATGAAGAGGATGTGTCCGAACCGGAAGTCTAGAAACTTCTGAGATCCTTTGTGAAGAAGCAGCAGACGTCCAAAGTAAAGGAGCTGAATAATCAGTGGTAGTACGACTTCCCAGTAGGCTCGGATGAGAGAGCGTTAGCTCCGCCGAAGAGCAACCTCTAGAGTGAACGCTCACATGAAGAGGATGTGTCCGAAACGGAAGTCTAGAAACTTCTGAGATCCTTTGTGAAGAAGCAGCAGACGTCCAAAGTAAAGGAGCTGAATAATCAGTGGTAGTACGACTTCCCAGTAGGCTCGGATGAGAGAGCGTTAGCTCCGCCGAAGAGCAACCTCTAAAGTGAACGCTCGCATGAAGAGGATGTGTCCGAACCGGAAGTCTAGAAACTTCTGAGATCCTTTGTGAAGAAGCAGCAGACGTCCAAAGTAAAGGAGCTGAATAATCAGTGGTAGTACGACTTCCCAGTAGGCTCGGATGAGAGAGCGTTAGCTCCGCCGAAGAGCAACCTCTAGAGTGAACGCTCGCATGAAGAGGATGTGTCCGAACCGGAAGTCTAGAAACTTCTGAGATCCTTTGTGAAGAAGCAGCAGACGTCCAAAGTAAAGGAGCTGAATAATCAGTGGTAGTACGACTTCCCAGTAGGCTCGGATGAGAGAGCGTTAGCTCCGCCGAAGAGCAACCTCTAGAGTGAACGCTCGCATGAAGAGGATGTGTCCGAACCGGAAGTCTAGAAACTTCTGAGATCCTTTGTGAAGAAGCAGCAGACGTCCAAAGTAAAGGAGCTGAATAATCAGTGGTAGTACGACTTCCCAGTAGGCTCGGATGAGAGAGCGTTAGCTCCGCCGAAGAGCAACCTCTAGAGTGAACGCTCGCATGAAGAGGATGTGTCCGAACCGGAAGTCTAGAAACTTCTGAGATCCTTTGTGAAGAAGCAGCAGACGTCCAAAGTAAAGGAGCTGAATAATCAGTGGTAGTACGACTTCCCAGTAGGCTCGGATGAGAGAGCGTTAGCTCCGCCGAAGAGCAACCTCTAGAGTGAACGCTCGCATGAAGAGGATGTGTCCGAACCGGAAGTCTAGAAACTTCTGAGATCCTTTGTGAAGAAGCAGCAGACGTCCAAAGTAAAGGAGCTGAATAATCAGTGGTAGTACGACTTCCCAGTAGGCTCGGATGAGAGAGCGTTAGCTCCGCCGAAGAGCAACCTCTAAAGTGAACGCTCGCATGAAGAGGATGTGTCCGAACCGGAAGTCTAGAAACTTCTGAGATCCTTTGTGAAGAAGCAGCAGACGTCCAAAGTAAAGGAGCTGAATAATCAGTGGTAGTACGACTTCCCAGTAGGCTCGGATGAGAGAGCGTTAGCTCCGCCGAAGAGCAACCTCTAGAGTGAACGCTCGCATGAAGAGGATGTGTCCGAACCGGAAGTCTAGAAACTTCTGAGATCCTTTGTGAAGAAGCAGCAGACGTCCAAAGTAAAGGAGCTGAATAATCAGTGGTAGTACGACTTCCCAGTAGGCTCGGATGAGAGAGCGTTAGCTCCGCCGAAGAGCAACCTCTAAAGTGAACGCTCGCATGAAGAGGATGTGTCCGAAACGGAAGTCTAGAAACTTCTGAGATCCTTTGTGAAGAAGCAGCAGACGTCCAAAGTAAAGGAGCTGAATAATCAGTGGTAGTACGACTTCCCAGTAGGCTCGGATGAGAGAGCGTTAGCTCCGCCGAAGAGCAACCTCTAGAGTGAACGCTCGCATGAAGAGGATGTGTCCGAAACGGAAGTCTAGAAACTTCTGAGATCCTTTGTGAAGAAGCAGCAGACGTCCAAAGTAAAGGAGCTGAATAATCAGTGGTAGTACGACTTCCCAGTAGGCTCGGATGAGAGAGCGTTAGCTCCGCCGAAGAGCAACCTCTAAAGTGAACGCTCGCATGAAGAGGATGTGTCCGAAACGGAAGTCTAGAAACTTCTGAGATCCTTTGTGAAGAAGCAGCAGACGTCCAAAGTAAAGGAGCTGAATAATCAGTGGTAGTACGACTTCCCAGTAGGCTCGGATGAGAGAGCGTTAGCTCCGCCGAAGAGCAACCTCTAAAGTGAACGCTCGCATGAAGAGGATGTGTCCGAACCGGAAGTCTAGAAACTTCTGAGATCCTTTGTGAAGAAGCAGCAGACGTCCAAAGTAAAGGAGCTGAATAATCAGTGGTAGTACGACTTCCCAGTAGGCTCGCATGAGAGAGCGTTAGCTCCGCCGAAGAGCAACCTCTAAAGTGAACGCTCACATGAAGAGGATGTGTCCGAAACGGAAGTCTAGAAACTTCTGAGATCCTTTGTGAAGAAGCAGCAGACGTCCAAAGTAAAGGAGCTGAATAATCAGTGGTAGTACGACTTCCCAGTAGGCTCGGATGAGAGAGCGTTAGCTCCGCCGAAGAGCAACCTCTAAAGTGAACGCTCACATGAAGAGGATGTGTCCGAAACGGAAGTCTAGAAACTTCTGAGATCCTTTGTGAAGAAGCAGCAGACGTCCAAAGTAAAGGAGCTGAATAATCAGTGGTAGTACGACTTCCCAGTAGGCTCGGATGAGAGAGCGTTAGCTCCGCCGAAGAGCAACCTCTAGAGTGAACGCTCACATGAAGAGGATGTGTCCGAAACGGAAGTCTAGAAACTTCTGAGATCCTTTGTGAAGAAGCAGCAGACGTCCAAAGTAAAGGAGCTGAATAATCAGTGGTAGTACGACTTCCCAGTAGGCTCGGATGAGAGAGCGTTAGCTCCGCCGAAGAGCAACCTCTAGAGTGAACGCTCACATGAAGAGGATGTGTCCGAAACGGAAGTCTAGAAACTTCTGAGATCCTTTGTGAAGAAGCAGCAGACGTCCAAAGTAAAGGAGCTGAATAATCAGTGGTAGTACGACTTCCCAGTAGGCTCGGATGAGAGAGCGTTAGCTCCGCCGAAGAGCAACCTCTAGAGTGAACGCTCACATGAAGAGGATGTGTCCGAAACGGAAGTCTAGAAACTTCTGAGATCCTTTGTGAAGAAGCAGCAGACGTCCAAAGTAAAGGAGCTGAATAATCAGTGGCAGTACGACTTCCCAGTAGGCTCGGATGAGAGAGCGTTAGCTCCGCAGAAGAGCAACCTCTAAAGTGAACGCTCGCATGAAGAGGATGTGTCCGAAACTGAAGTCTAGAAACTTCTGAGATCCTTTGTGAAGAAGCAGCAGACGTCCAAACAGCTCTGGAGGTAGCTAAGTATGTCTACGACAAGGATTTATAAAAACGAATCATTCAAGCCTAAGAAGAATACTGGAAAGAAATTGAGTCTCTTTTAAACATTATTGGATACATAACCACGAAATACATTGACTTTTGCATGCACTTCGAAAAAGTTTATAAGCTTTCTAAGTTAATGAACATTTCACATCTATAGCGTCAGCAACGACGATATGCATGTCATTGACGCAAGTCAATAGAAGAGTCAGTGAAAAAACCGGGCGGTGAAAACATTTAAACCACCTACATCATAATATGTGCCGATGAAAATGACAGTTTGATCTGTGTTTCTTGATCAATGAAAACACTGCTGGAAAAACCGTGTTCCCAGAATTGAAGTCAAGAGAAACACTTTTAGAGATTTTCGAGGAAAATCATACTAGAGAGACGTATAGGCAAATGGTGAGAGGTGGATCTTGCTAAAATATCACCCGAAGCCTAGACTCTGGATCCAGTAAACACGTGACGTCACATGATGAGATAGGCGATAAGCTTTGGCATATTTCCCACTCTGTATACTACGATCTTGTAGCTCTGGCTACAGTCTAAAGACCGCTAGGTTATGACATGACTAACGTGTTTACAGTCTAGCTGGCCGCGAACAAACTGGCAACACCGCAAAGAAAACATCGGCATTTACATTAAACAACCGTCCGATGCAGAGGAAAATTTTGCATTGTTAGATATTTCACTAAAAAAGCATTTGCCGTTGTCAACGGTAATCATTCATGACGTAACAGAAGCGTATTTGTCAAACTGCTGTTGGATATAAACTTGGGGCTTGGTGATATATTGCCTCATGTCGCTATGTTAATACTAATGTCTAATGACTTTACTACAGTGCGGTATGTACGAGCGCGCTGTCAGCTAAAATATGACATTAAAATTCTGTTACCAGAACCTGAACAGACATGGAAAACTGTTTTCCTCTCTATCATTAAAATTTCTCACTTGTCTTTAGAAATCGAAGTGTATAGTTGGTCCTAAAATCTCAAAATGGCTCTCAGATATGTGTTTCTGAGTAACAATTGAACTGCCTTGTGAATTAAGGTTATAAACAAATAAATAACTGCACACGAACTCACAAAACAATATACTGTACCATAAGCGTTTCGATTACTTATGTCATCATCGTCATCAGTGAGACTACAACAAATTTACAAATGCAAGGGTTGCATCATCAGTGAGGCTACTACAAACTTACAAGTGCGAGGGTTGCATTATCAGTGAGACTACTACAAATTTACAAATGCAAGGGTTGCATCATCAGTGAGACTACTACAAATTTACAAATGCAAGGGTTACATCATCAGTGAGACTACTACAAATTTACAAATGCAAGGGTTGCATCATCAGTGAGACTACTACAAATTTACAAGTGCAAGGGTTGCATCATCAGTGAGACTACTACAAATTTACAAATGCAAAGGTTGCATCATCAGTGAGACTACTACAAATTTACAAATCCAAGGGTTGCATCATCAGTGAGACTACTACAAATTTACAAATGCAAGGGTTGCATCATCAGTGAGACTACTACAAATTTACAAATGCAAGGGTTGCATCATCAGTGAGACTACTACAAATTTACAAATGCAAAGGTTGCATCATCAGTGAGACTACTACAAATTTACAAATGCAAAGGTTGCATCATCAGTGAGACTACTACAAATTTACAAATGCAAGAGTTGCATCATCAGTGAGACTACTACAAATTTACAAATGCAAGGGTTGCATCATCAGTGAGACTACTACAAATTTACAAATGTAAAGGTTGCATCATCAGTGAGAATACTACAAATTTACAAATGCAAGGGTTGCATCATCAGTGAGGCTACTACAAATTTACAAATGCAAGGGTTGTATCATCAGTAAGGCTACTACAAATTTACAAATGCAAGGAGCATCATCAGTGAGACTACTACAAATTTACAAATGCAAAGGTTGCATCATCAATGAGACTACTACAAATTTACAAATGCAAGGGTTGCATCATCAGTGAGACTACTACAAATTTACAAATGCAAGGGTTGCATCATCAGTGAGACTACTACAAATTTACAAATACAAGGGTTGCATCATCAGTGAGACTACTACAAATTTACAAATGCAAGGGTTGCATCATCAGTGAGGCTACTACAAATTTACAAATGCAATGGTTGCATCATCAGTGAGGCTACTACAAATTTACAAATGCAAAGGTTGCATCATCAGTGAGACTACTACAAATTTACAAATGCAAGGGTTGCACATCAGTGAGACTACTACAAATTTACAAATACAAGGGTTCCATCATCAGTGAGACTACTACAAATTTACAAATGCAAGGGTTGCATCATCAGTGAGGCTACTACAAATTTACAAATGCAATGGTTGCATCATCAGTGAGGCTACTACAAATTTACAAATCCAAGGGTTACATCATCAGTGAGACTACTACAAATTTACAAATGCAAAGGTTGCATCATCAGTGAGACTGCTACAAATTTACAAATGCAAGGGTTGCATCATCAGTGAGACTACTACAAATTTACAAATGCAAGGGTTGCATCATCAGTGAGACTACTACAAATTTACAAATACAAGGGTTGCATCATCAGTGAGACTACTACAAATTTACAAATGCAAGGGTTGCATCATCAGTGAGGCTACTACAAATTTACAAATGCAATGGTTGCATCATCAGTGAGGCTACTACAAATTTACAAATCCAAGGGTTACATCATCAGTGAGACTACTACAAATTTACAAATGCAAAGGTTGCATCATCAGTGAGACTACTACAAATTTACAAATGCAAGGGTTGCATCATCAGTGAGACTACTACAAATTTACAAATGCAAGGGTTGCATCATCAGTGAGACTACTACAAATTTACAAATACAAGGGTTGCATCATCAGTGAGACTACTACAAATTTACAAATGCAAGGGTTGCATCATTAGTGTGACTGATGATGATGGCATATGTGATTGACACGCGTAAGATGTAAAGTATATTATTTTGTGGGTTCGTGTGCAGTTATTTATTTGTTAATTTGTCTTTCTTAATTTGTGTATTCTTAATATACGATTACTCCCTTCTTAGGAGAATATATATTTTCGCATTTTCCTTTACAGTCTAAGTGTAGGGAATGCAAACGAAATCCATGTGGATTGTGGATTGAGATTCAATAAGTGGACTACAAGAAAAGAAATTTTGAGCAAGGCGACCAGCTAGTATGAGTTGCTATCGCCTACGGAGGATAAGAGGGTTTGTGCACACAGGGAGGGTTAGACTATCGACATAGAACGCTTTGGTAGACAATATGAGGGGGGAAATTGCATGACGGATGCACATTCTTTCCTTCATCCTATTGGAAGAAAGGGAAAAATACCCAATGATAACAAAGACAAAAGGAACTTTGCCGTATGCTGAAGGAAATCAGTGGTGATAGGCTATATCTTCAAATTAATACTCCTATTTTAGGTTAGTTTTATTCTGTATACTGTACTTTTATACACTTAAATTCAACTTCAAATGATCTTTGAGGTAATGTTTTCTAAACAACTGTGGTCTGACTGTGTTGACGTGTTGTTTCATCGGAATATTACAAAATTTGTCACAGCTGCTACCTGCTACCATTTTCCCTTCTCCAGTGCCCTAATCTAACCATAACTGTATTTTTTCTTACTTAAAAATATTCACACGCGCGCACGCTCGAGCAATAAATTATCTCTTATAAAACAGTTCTTAGGAAGAACTGCAAAACTAAACTATGCCGCGAAACATGGATCTCCTGTTACGCAAGGGGGATGGTAGTGAATTATTTACAAGTGCGATTAGATGCGAACTATTTACCCACCTTATTGGATGGTCATGAAATTCAAAAGTTTAAAACCAATTAAGAGAAATTATACGTAGCGTTACACTGTCTCTTTTTCAAGTAAATCTACTTTGTATTAAGGCCATGGAAATGTGACTCACTGCTATATCTAGTAATATGGAGAAGACAAAAGAATTAATTTACTGCTTTATAAAAAATGAAGGGTGCATTATTTATAGCCAAATCCCTGAATTCGGCCAATTACCCATTAAGAAAGTATGATTAGTTGCCTAAGACTGAATTACAGGTTAATTTTAAAAAATTCTTCAGTGAAATGATCGTGTGTTTGTGAAGCGTTTAAGAAGATAAAACGTTGGGGGGGGGAGAATGAAGAGAGTAGATGAAGGGTAGTTAGGCTCATGCTCTTAACCTCTTCGCCCTAACAACACGATGAGCCTTATGTTTGGGGGACCTATAGTCCAGTATTTAAAATCACATCTTTATGAATCTAACCTTAAACTCGTGACTCATCCGGGTGACTAACTATCCAAGACGGAAGGCTTGGCTCTACAATCCTTGTGGTACTAGCTTATAGTGGGCTAATGCACTTACTGTAAGGCTGGACTGGTGTTAACATTTAATACGTGAAATATGCTACTGTCAATCACAGAGTTACTATAGATAAGACACTAGGGAATAGTCTCATCTTGAACTCATTATTAGGATACCTAGGATCCCTTGGTGCCACACAGTAAGAGTCCGAAGGCCTTACTATAAAGCCTGGATTGTTGTTAACAATTTTACTGTTGGAATAAACGATGGTTGGACACAGAGTTACTAAAGACAGAACACTAGGATATAGTCTCATCTTGAACTCATTATTAGGATACCTAGGATCCCTTGGTGCCACACAGTAAGAGTCCGAAGGCCTTACTATAAAGTCTGGATTGTTGTTAACAATTTTACTGTTGGAATAAACGATGGTTGGACACAGAGTTACTAAAGACAGAACAATAGGGAAGAGTCTCTTCTTGAACTCATCATTAGGATACCTAGACGACCCTTGGAGCCACACAGTAAGAGTCCGAAGGCCTTACTATAAAGTCTGGATTGTTGTTAACAATTTTCCTGTTGGAATAAACGATGTTTGGACACAGAATTACTAAAGACAGAACACTAGGGAAGAGTCTCATCTTGAACTCATTATTAGGATACCTAGACGACCCTTGGTACCACACAGTAAGAGTCCGAAGGCCTTACTATAAAGTCTGGATTCTTGTTAACAGTTTTCCTGTTGGAATAAACGATGGTTGGACACAGAGTTACTAAAGACAGAACAATAGGGAAGAGTCTCTTCTTGAACTCATCATTAGGATACCTAGACGACCCTTGGTGCCACACAGTAAGAGTCCGAAGGCCTTACTATAAAGTCTGGATTGTTGTTAACAATTTTCCTGTTGGAATAAACGATGGTTGGACACAGAATTACTAAAGACAGAACACTAGGGAAGAGTCTCTTCTTGAACTTATCATTAGGATACCTAGACGACCCTTGGTACCACACAGTAAGAGTCCGAAGGCCTTAATATAAAGTCTGGATTGTTGTTAACAATTTTCCTGTTGGAATAAACGATGGTTGGACACAGAGTTACTAAAGACAGAACAATAGGGAAGAGTCTCTTCTTGAACTCATCATTAGGATACCTAGACGACCCTTGGTGCCATACAGTAAAAGTCCGAAGGCCTTACTATAAAGTCTGGATTGTTGTTAACAGTTTTCCTGTTGGAATAAACGATGGTTGGACACAGAGTTACTAAAGACAGAACACTAGGGAAGAGTCTCATCTTGAACTCATTATTAGGATACCTAGACGACCCTTGGTGCCACACAGTAAGAGTCCGAAGGCCTTACTATAAAGTCTGGATTGTTGTTAACAGTTTTCCTGTTGGAATAAACGATGGTTGGACACAGAGTTACTAAACACAGAACACTGAAGAAGCGTTTTTCCTCGACTCAGCATTAAGACGCTGAAAATAGAGGATAATTGCAAGCAAACTAAAGGAAATCATTTCACAATATAAATCACGGTCTACAGTGTCCGTAGACCGAAGCCATAGAGACCTATACTATCTACTAAACAATTCTCTCCTAAAGCAAAATAACCGTTTTACGCCAGTTCGTAAATTTGAGTGCATTTAACTAGCAATGCTTAAGACTGCTTCGAGATGGCGGTAAATTAGTCACACGGTAACTGCATGCGTTACAGTGATTAAATGCTACATTGATGTACTTGCTTTTATTGCTTAAGGCATGTAACAAGCTATTGGTGAACAAGCTTCGGGTATAACGGTTATAAATAACCGGTTACGTACAAACCGAGACGTTTGTAGTTATTTGTTGAGTATTGCCCAACACATCGGAAAGGCAATTACATCACAATTTTATGTTGAAAAAGCTGAACTAGAGGAAGGGTGGAACTTTGTGATTCTTTGGGAAGAACGAAATAACATGAACTTTTTCTTTTTTGGGGTTTTTGTTTACGGAAATTTAATGACACCATTATCAACCATATAAAAATTCGGGATTTTGCCCCAGTGGCTCCTAGAGTTCCCACCACCGGACAAACGTTTTTCTCAAAAGAATTTTTTATCTTTTTTTAATATTTTTAGGGTTTTGGGCCTAGAGAAATCAATTGGTACTAGTCTCAACCTTGAAAAAATTGTGGATTCCGCCGTAGTAGCTAATACATTTTCCACATCTGATAAACCTTTTCTTGCATTAAATGATTTTGATTTTGTGGGGATTTTCAGCCGCGGACAATCTATTCCCGTCAACGTGTCTCCAAGAGTTCCTATGTTACCCTTATTAAATTAAGATCGGGGCCGGACAAACTTTTTGTTTAATGTATATAATTGTGTAAATAAAATGTGTTTCTAATACTCCTCCAATACCAACAGGTAACCCAAACGTTGTGGAAGTCATGTACGATATGATGTATTGCGTGTTAAATGTATTTATTTTGTATATACAAAATGTGTTTATATTGTGTAATAATAAATAAATTTTTGTAGTTTACTTAACTTACCATAAATATTCTGTCTTATCCGAGCGAAGCTCTGGATACTATTACTTTTCTGCAATAGTATTTGCAGTTTCACAATTGAAGAGGCAAACCTAAGTGAAAGAATTTGCACAAAACTTGCATTTAAAAAATTCCAAACGTAAAATTCGAATCATCTCGAAAAAACACATTAAAAGTGAAGAATTTGATATTTATTGATATCACTTGGCGAAAAAACCACTGCTTCCTGATATTTTTCAGCAAACGCGTTTCGCATTAGGTTAGTGTATTGTTCAGTGTTGCGAGCCAGTCACGGGACAAAAAATTAGTCTTTATTAAAATCAAAGATTTAGCAAGATTTTTTAAGCACTCTGTGAGTTAGCCACCTGTATAGGTCTATGTAGATGAGTATAATTCGTAAGAGAATGGCCAAATTATCCATTTTTACTCTACTAAAGTAACAAATCGTCCTATTTTCTCGTTACGCTGGACTCTGCTTAGGTACAGTTCCGAAATTATAGAGAATACAAAGAGACCGCTTTTATAAAGTAATTAATTGAGTAATTCATTTAGTTGGATGGAATTAAACAAATACGAACTATCAGTTTAAGCAAAACAATGAAATCGCCGGAACAAATCCAATTAGTGAGACTCTTGCTGTTTGGTAATAGGAAAGTACACTATTGTGTGTCAAAGGCAATCAAATACAACTTTATTTATAGAAAATGTCAGGTAAGTTGAATATATGACTTCAACTTTAGCTTTACCTTAGAAAACAATATTAGGAAAAGAATATGAACAATATTATTCCAAAAAGGTTTTGAATCAACAATATTAATTGAATCTGGGATCATGTTGCCTCAGGCTATCAATACATAACGCGTTTTTGTGTAGCATTAACGAAACACTTTCTTTAAACCTATTTAAACTAGTTGTAATTTTAAATCCTTAACTTAATTTTCGAGAAATTCTTAATATCTAAATGCGAAAAATTTGTTATCTCTTATACCGTTATTGCAACAATTTCTATTTTGTGATAAACTTGTACAAATATGTTTAAATCTGTTTATTTACAATGACATATATTATTTTTTTTTTTTTAGTTTTATCGAGAGTGATTTTTATAAATTCGCTAACCAAATTTTCCTTGTATAAAATTAGTTAAAAAACTAATCAAATAAAGTTCTATTAAAATACTGTGCAAACGTCACGAGACTTCTGCGACGGATCTGGAAAAATGAACGAATTAAAGGTAGGGACATAAATTTGCGTCACTGTGGGGATGGGCTGTTCGCTCACTGCAACCCCTCCGGGCTTCGAATAGGGACGATAAATAATACATGGAAATAGGTAAGATTACGCGAAAGGCATAAAAGCCCCTGGAACAAGCAGTAAAGCAGGATCACGACTTTGAGGGAAAAGGCGCTTGCTTAAACAAAACGTAATTAACAGAAGCTGAAACATATGCTTTAATAGTGTGATCGCAGAAACGCTTTTCTGGTTGTTCACGTGATCTAACTTACCTACTTGTGACACTTAGGTTCCAAACTGAAGTTAATACTTCTATTTTACTTGGCAAATACTATAAATAACGTCTAAATATATTAAATATAAATAAGTAATAAATTTATATACACGTTAAATTTAATTTTCACGTAATATAGCGTAACCTGAAAATTACACTAACCCAACATAACATTATTTGACCTAACAAAACCTAACCTATCCTAACCCAACTCAAACATATCCTAAATATACCGTAAACTGACTATGTGTACATATATATATATATATATATATATATATATATATATATATATATATATATATATATATATAACAATTGGCTCAAATATATATATATATATATATATATATATATTTATTTATTTATTTATTTATTTATTTATTTATACTTACATAAACAAATAGGTAACTTAGCAATGAGATCACCCCTCTCAAATATAATATCAGAAATTCACCTCCAGTACTTTGACGAAATAATCACACAAACCATAAACACTCACGACCCAAAACGACATTAGATACGATTTGTTTACGAGGGATTATACATCTCTTAAAATAAAGCAAAACATAATATCATCCTAGAAGAAATCAACAACCTACGCCCTAACATAAAATTCACCATGGAAGAAGAGAAAAATAGTAAAATAAACACTCTACACCTAACAATAGAAAAAATACAAATAATTTTTATTAAACATACACAAACCATAAATACAATACCAAACTACTCTAGCCATCCTTCATTACATACAACTTACAGAATGCTACAAATACCACTAAAAAGATGAAGAAAACTAAAAACAATAATATATCAAATATCCCAAAAAATGGATACAATAAAAAACAATAGATAAATTAGAATTTAAAATACTGCTATGTTAAAACAACCTAAACATAAACCACAAACAACAAAAATATGCTCAATATTTACATACAGAAGATACAAAATAAATAAAATAACTAAAATACTAAAAATATAACAATAATATCATAACACACAAAATTACCTAGACTATAACAAATTTTACATTAGCCAGACGAACAAAATTAGAAGACCGATATATAGAACTCCTTAAACCATACATCAAACCAAACATTTACAATTCAAACTTAGCCATACAGGCCATCAAAAAAACCACACATTTCCCATATAACAAAACATACAACGAAACATACAATTCACCTTCTAAACACAAACAAACAGAACAATTAACTATCTTGACATTACATTAAATATAAACAATAATAAAATAGAAACTACAGTACACAGAAAACCAACTTCCATCAACACCACAATACACAACAAATTTAACCACTCCTGGACACACAAAATTAACACTTACAGTAACTTGATAAATTAAGCAATAAAATACACACAAGATAACAAACAAATATTAAATGAAGAAGTAGATAACATTACGAAAATTGCAATAGAAAATGGATACAACAAACATATACAATAAATTTACAAATATAACCTAACCTCAACACAACACTACAACCTGAACTCAAAAATAATCATAAAAAAATCTACCTAAAATATAAATACACCAATAACAAAATAGAAAAAATAACAAATATATACAAGAAAGAACACTACACTCCAACATACAAACCAAACAACAAAATAATAAAATATCTTAATAACACAAACCACAAAACAAATACAGGAAAACATAACATATCTGGTATTTACAAAATTCCACGATTTTGTAACGACTGCAATGCATTTTACATAGGAAAAACAACCAGATCATTTAAAATAAGATTTGA
This sequence comes from Prosapia bicincta, assembly GCA_036971475.1. NCBI lineage: Eukaryota > Metazoa > Arthropoda > Insecta > Hemiptera > Cercopidae > Prosapia > Prosapia bicincta. The sequence continues at coordinate 92,837,171 of JBAIZL010000010.1, forward strand.
AGAACATTACAGAGCATTCAAAAATAAAAATACAAAAGCATCAAAAGTAGCAGCACACCTAATATCACATAAACATGAAATAACAAATTACGAAAATAACCTAACCCTACTTGAAATAAATAATAACCCAATAGAACAAAACTCACTAGAAAAATACCACATTTATAAAAATATACATAACAATTTAACGAACCTACAGACAACATATGCAGACGACGTACTATTCAAAAGCATTATACACACGGCTCAAAAAGAAACATGTGACGTGACGTCAACAAATACCAACATCACGGACCGAACAACCACACCAGAAAATAAGAGAAAATTAATTCAGTGATTCGACAATGGCCAAGTGACCGAAAGGTGTCTCATCACATAAGGTAAAATTATTGCGCTTAGTGATGGAAAAATGTTTTTACAATTAATAATAAAAACTTCATAAAGTCGGTGCAACGGAAAATTGTCTGCCACGAAGGTGCCAAACGTGTAGTCGGGGTTTAACTATAAGCTTTCGTCGAACACAGAATAGGATGTTGACATAAAAGGCGATCAATAAGTCAATACGTTCTACAAACATGTCTTTGTTTCAGATTGGAGACTTGTATTTCCGGGCCTGTTATTGGTTATATCCAGCTCGGCCTATAGCACGTTAGCTTCGGTAATGTGGCCACGACGGTACTGCGGCGACGACTTGAAGCAGTTCATCAACGTCATTTGCGAAGACAGCGCCAACAACTCCAACAATACACGTAACTAAACACATTTCTAATTCATCTTCCCCTTCAAGGACACTTAAAATACTAGGCCTCAATCCTAAGTAGAAAAGTGTCCATACACTAGTTTCGGTGTCGCCAGCAAGAAGCATCATCAGTAATAACATCATAAATCATCACAAAGTAATAAGATTATACTTTGTAAACGTTTTTCAAATCCTTCTTTTAGTTCACATTCTACCTATATATATATATATATATATATATATATATATATATATATATATATATATATATATATATATATATATATATATATTAAATTAAAAATATTTCAAAAACAAGAATACTGTTAATGAATATAATTATTCAAAGCTTTTCGCCGATAAAATAGTACCAGCATCTTCAGGAAAATAATTATCTAGAGATAATTATTTTCCTAAAGATGCTGGTACTATTTTATCGGCCAAAAGCTTTGAATAAATATATTCATTAAAAGTATTCTTGTTTTTGAAATATTTTTAATTTATTAACTATAATACAAGAAAACATATCACCATATTTAACATATATATAAATATAAAGATATATATATATATATATATATATATATATATATATATATATATATATAAAGAACAAAAGTCAAAATACAAATACAAGAATTATATTTGAATTTACAATTCAAAGCTTTTCGTTGGCTAACAGTACCAACATCATCAGGAATATTAAACAATTCCTGAATTGTAAATATGAATTGTTTAATATTCCTGATGATGTTGGTACTGTTAGCCAACGAAAAGCTTTGAATTGTAAATTCAAATATAATTCTTGTATTTGTATTTTGACTTTTGTTCTTTATTAATACACAAGAAAACATATTGCGATATTTATATATATATATATATATATATATATATATATATATATATATATATATCTTTAAAAATTATACAATTTGCCATCATTAATAAAATACCTTTTATTCAGTTACTCGAGTTCAAATACATTTTTAAAATTTGTAATGGATGAAACTTGTTGATGTTAATACAGTATTTTAAAATATGATTTTATTAATTATACTTAATTAATTAATTTTAATAAAACATTTCGCTTTTTATTTTGCCGCATATTATTGTGGTTCTGTCACATGTATATAAATATTTATAATAATTATAATTCTTTAATAAAAACTAACTAAAAAAAAATATTTCTTTGTTGACCTATGTAGCCATTAGGGCCTACTTAAGTTGATCTCATTAGTTAAGCTCATAATGTAATCCTAGACTGAATTTATCCATTTACGGTAATTATCTGTCGTCCTATAAATGATATTTATAAAACAAATTACAACTGGATATGTAAAAATCCCGTAAACAAGTAAAAACAATATAACTTATTGCTGAAAAATTCTATCTTTAACAAACAGAACAAAACTCAAGTTTCTATCCCAAGTCATAGCATTATGTTACAGTATGTTTCGATGTAATTTTGGTTTGAAAATACGAAACAAAGGTTTGGGTGTAAACTAACCGATTGATCAAAAATGCTGTCGTTAATTTATTTATCTCTGTTCTCATAGTCCGAATGTCGCATCCAACAACGATTTTATAATTGATTCGTTACTTTTTTTCTAATATTCAACGATATTTTTGCTCTCACTGAACTGTATTCATACAAAATATTATAATTTCTTACTTTCCTCATATGTAAATTCATATTTTTAATGAAAATGTATTTCTTTTATTATGATTCTCTGTTTCGTAACTTTTTTCTCTAAATATTTAAACCCACTCAATTATTTTATATTTAGCTGTGTTACAACGCCGTAGGAAGACTAAATAACACAGTTATGCCCCAAAATAAAATTTAGAAAGCCCCACCACACAAAAGAAATTTTCCCAAATAACCTTCTTCGTGCCGTGGTCGATGTGCATACTTATAATAAAAGTTATATCTATAAATTTAAAATATTGAAAACTTTACCTTTTTGTGCCGTTGTATTAATATGAAAGGGTTACCTCCGTAGCTGGATCCTTTGGGGTAAATCCGATCGTTCGGAGATTGATCCCTTGGTCACCGCTAGCACTGGCCTGTTCCTGCCTGGTCCCTTACGACACGCACCCCTTGGCTTCTCTTATTCGATTCCCTACTTGACTTGCTATTTTTATTTTAAAGTACCGGCAAAATCAAGTACGTAGAGAACAGCTGATAATAGTAGGAGACCGTACTGTGCTGCCCTCAATCGAACCATTAGTAACTAATTGCGCTAATTATCGGCTACTTGGCGGCAATACAACAAACAATGTTACAGCTGTTAACCTATAGCTAAATGCAAATTAGCGTTTGTATTAACAACCAAATGTATGGTTTTGATAGTGGTAAATTTCGCCCACCATTTTTATAGCATTTTGTCAGTACGGACTCTTATTCAAGCACCACTTATTCCTTAACCAACTTCTTTGTTTGCCCTAATTGGTACAGTTATTTGTGTAACGCGTTTTACCCGTCACCGACTGGTAGTTTTTAAGCTTTAAATGAAAAATCTAGAGGGACGATAGGCTGCAACCTTGACGCATTCACTTTGATAAGTAGTGATATGGTGCTCAGTGTAAAGAAACAGAGGGTGGTCGACATCAGCCCAAGTCCGCCCAAAGAGCCCTACATTAGGGACATACTGAAAAGGCTAACCTATCTACCGTTTACTTAAGCAGTGTGGGAAAATATTGTCAGTCCCAAACTTGGACGGATTGGTGTCACGATTCCCTGGTACCGGCGTGTAAGAGTACGAATATCTTAATATGACGGCTCTAAAGGCTGTCTCTAGGACTAAATGATTGTTCCGAACTAAGCTTGCTACCGCTTTCCCAGAACTACTCGGGAGCAGTGACACGTTCTGATTTCTCCACATAGCTAAGTGACCTCTTTTGATTAGTTCCATCCAGATGTGTACAAAATATAACGTTCCGAACTAATCTTGCTACCGCTTTCCCAGAACTACTCGGGAGCAGTGACACGTTCTGATTTCCCCACATAGCTAAGTGACCACTTTTGATTAGTTCCATCCAGATGTGTACAAAATATAACGTTCCGAACTAATCTTGCTACCGCTTTCCCAGAACTACTCGGGAGCAGTGACACGTTCTGATTTATCCACATAGCTAAGTGACCTCTTTTGATTAGTTCCATCCAGATGTGTACAAAATATAACGTTCCGAACTAATCTTGCTACCGCTTTCCCAGAACTACTCGGGAGCAGTGACACGTTCTGATTTCTCCACATAGCTAAGTGACCTCTTTTGATTAGTTCCATCCAGATGTGTACAAAATATAACGTTCCGAACTAATCTTGCTACCGCTTTCCCAGAACTACTCGGGAGCAGTGACACGTTCTGATTTCTCCACACAGCTAAGTGACCTCTTTTGATTAGTTCCATCCAAATGTGTACAAAATATAACGTTCCGAACTAAGCTTGCTACCGCTGTCCCAGAACTACTCGGGAGCAGTGACACGTTCTGATTTCTCCACATAGCTAAGTGGCCTCTTTTGATTAGTTCCATCCAGATGTGTACAAAATATAACGTTCCGAGCTAATCTTACTACCGCTTTCCCAGAACTACTCGGGAGCAGTGACACGTTCTGATTTCTCCACATAGCTAAGTGACCTCTTTTGATTAGTTCCATCCAAATGTGTACAAAATATAACGTTCCGAACTAAGCTTGCTACCGCTTTCCCAGAACTACTCGGGAGCAGTGACACGTTCTGATTTCTCCACATAGCTAAGTGACCTCTTTTGATTAGTTCCATCCAGATGTGTACAAAATATAACGTTCCGAACTAAGCTTGCTACCGCTTTCCCAGAACTACTCGGGAGCAGTGACACGTTCTGATTTCTCCACACAGCTAAGTGACCTCTTTTGATTAGTTCCATCCAAATGTGTACAAAATATAACGTCCGAACTAAGCTTGCTACCGCTTTCCCAGAACTACTCGGGAGCAGTGACACGTTCTGATTTCTCCACACAGCTAAGTGACCTCTTTTGATTAGTTCCATCCAAATGTGTACAAAATATAACGTTCCGAACTAAGCTTGCTACCGCTTTCCCAGAACTACTCGGGAGCAGTGACACGTTCTGATTTCTCCACATAGCTAAGTGACCTCTTTTGATTAGTTCCATCCAAATGTGTACAAAATATAACGTTCCAAACTAAGCTTGCTACCGCTTTCCCAGAACTACTCGGGAGCAGTGACACGTTCTGATTTCTCCACATAGCTAAGTGACCTCTTTTGATTAGTTCCATCCAAATGTGTACAAAATATAACGTTCCGAACTAAGCTTGCTACCGCTTTCCCAGAACTACTCGGGAGCAGTGACACGTTCTGATTTCTCCACATAGCTAAGTGACCTCTTTTGATTAGTTCCATCCAAATGTGTACAAAATATAACGTTCCAAACTAAGCTTGCTACCGCTTTCCCAGAACTACTCGGGAGCAGTGACACGTTCTGATTTCTCCACATAGCTAAGTGACCTCTTTTGATTAGTTCCATCCAAATGTGTACAAAATATAACGTTCCAAACTAAGCTTGCTACCGCTTTCCCAGAACTACTCGGGAGCAGTGACACGTTCTGATTTCTCCACATAGCTAAGTGACCTCTTTTGATTAGTTCCATCCAGATGTGTACAAAATATAACGTTCCGAACTAATCTTGCTACCGCTTTCCCGGAACTACTCGGGAGCAGTGACACGTTCTGATTTCTCCACATAGCTAAGTGACCTCTTTTGATTAGTTCCATCCAGATGTGTACAAAATATAACGTTCCGAACTAAGCTTGCTACCGCTTTCCCAGAACTACTCGGGAGCAGTGACACGTTCTGATTTCTCCACACAGCTAAGTGACCTCTTTTGATTAGTTCCATCCAAATGTGTACAAAATATAACGTTCCGAACTAAGCTTGCTACCGCTTTCCCAGAACTACTCGGGAGCAGTGACACGTTCTGATTTCTCCACACAGCTAAGTGACCTCTTTTGATTAGTTCCATCCAAATGTGTACAAAATATAACGTTCCGAACTAAGCTTGCTAACGCTTTCCCGGAACTACTCGGGAGCAGTGACACGTTCTGATTTCTCCACATAGCTAAGTGACCTCTTTTGATTAGTTCCATCCAAATGTGTATAAAATATAACGTTCCGAACTAATCTTGCTACCGCTTTCCCAGAACTACTCGGGAGCAGTGACACGTTCTGATTTCTCCACATAGCTAAGTGACCTCTTTTGATTAGTTCCATCCAAATGTGTACAAAATATAACGTTCCAAACTAAGCTTGCTACCGCTTTCCCAGAACTACTCGGGAGCAGTGACACGTTCTGATTTCTCCACATAGCTAAGTGACCACTTTTGATTAGTTCCATCCAGATGTGTACAAAATATAACGTTCCGAACTAATCTTGCTACCGCTTTCCCAGAACTACTCGGGAGCAGTGACACGTTCTGATTTCTCCACATAGCTAAGTGACCTCTTTTGATTAGTCCCATCCAGATGTGTACAAAATATAACGTTCCGAACTAAGCTTGCTACCGCTTTCCCGGAACTACTCGGGAGCAGTGACACGTTCTGATTTCTCCACATAGCTAAGTGACCTCTTTTGATTAGTTCCATCCAGATGTGTACAAAATATAACGTTCCGAACTAATCTTGCTACCGCTTTCCCATAACTACTCGGGAGCAGTGACACGTTCTGATTTCTCCACATAGCTAAGTGACCTCTTTTGATTAGTTCCATCCAGATGTGTACAAAATATAACGTTCCGAACTAATCTTGCTACCGCTTTCCCAGAACTAATCGGGAGCAGTGACACGTTCTGATTTCTCCACATAGCTAAGTGATCTCTTTTGATTAGTTCCATCCAGATGTGTACAAAATATAACGTTCCGAACTAAGCTTGCTACCGCTTTCCCGGAACTACTCGGGAGCAGTGACACGTTCTGATTTCTCCACATAGCTAAGTGACCTCTTTTGATTAGTTCAATCCAGATGTGTACAAAATATAACGTTCCGAACTAAGCTTGCTACCGCTTTCCCGGAACTACTCGGGAGCAGTGACACGTTCTGATTTCTCCACATAGCTAAGTGACCTCTTTTGATTAGTTCCATCCAGATGTGTACAAAATATAACGTTCCTAACTAAGCTTGCTACCGCTTTCCCAGAACTACTCGGGAGCAGTGACACGTTCTGATTTCTCCACATAGCTAAGTGACCTCTTTCGATTAGTTCCATCCAGATGTGTACAAAATATAACGATCCGAACAACCTGTATAGGGATCTAAAATGTTTTAATGCTTTAGATAACATTTCTAACTCTCGCTTTCGTGTAAGGTAGTTCATATCTTTGAATCATTTTCTTATGTTTCAGCGGCGCCTGCAAACCTATTTCCAAAAGCGAGAAATTTGTACCAAAAAGCCAGCAGCATATGCTGCGACAAGCCTTGCTGGATGGACGACATATTTCCTCTCTGTCCAGTGGACTTTGACGTTATCTCTCTGTTCGCCCTTGACCTATGATGAAGCACTTCATACACATCTATGTAGTCACTACACCTGTATTTTAATACGCCGCACCTTTACGTACTTCACAACACCTTTAAGTACTTCACTACACCATTATATACGTCACTCAACATTTCTGTACGTCACTTCTGTACTGCATTTCAATAGGCTTCTTCGAACTTCACTACACTTTTACGTACTTCACTACACCATTATATACTTCACTCAACATTTCTGTACGTCACAACACCTTTATGTACTGCATTTCAATAGGCTTCTTCGTACTTCACTACACTTTTACGTACTTCACTACACCATTATATACTTCACTCAACATTTCTGTACGTCACAACACCTTTATGTACTGCATTTCAATAGGCTTCTTCGTACTTCACTACACATTTACGTACTTCATTATACCTTTGTGTATATCATTACACTATTATGTACTGCACTAAAACTTTCTGTACTTTACTATGCATTTATGCACTTTATTATACCTTCATGTACTTCAATATACCATTATGTACTTCATTACACCTTTAAATACTTCAACACAGCTTTATGTACTCTACTACAATATTATGTATTTCACTTATATCATTATGTATTTCACTACACCTTCATATACTTCACTACATCTTTATGTGCTCTACTTGACTACACTTTCATCTACTTCTCTACACCTTCATGTAGTTCAGTACACATTTATGTATTTCACTACAATTTTAACAAGATCTATACTAGGTATTGTGTCTCTTTAGACGTATATTAAGACAATAAATATTGTAAGATTTTATAAAAGTAGTTTTTAATTCTAACAACAGATAACACGCCTTACAGAAGCATCGCTAACGTTTAAGCATACGAATTTTTTTTATTTTATAGGTAAAATAAACTTCAAATAAATTTTAAATCCCTTTCCAATTAATTTCTTAAATCTTGTTTTTTGAAATTTTATAAACAATTGGCCATAGACAAAACTGTATTTTCTCCTTAAATACCATTGTCAAGTTGTTTTTTTCTAACGCTTTTCGGAAATTTTCATCTATCAGAGCAATAAACATACGCTCTCTGTTTATATTATATTTATACATCGTATACTTATTGATGTGATAGATGAACGCGTCTACAAGTAATAAATTGCCATTGCTAGATAAAACAGAAATACATCGTGGACAATTGTATATAAAGAACCTAGCGGAATTAAAAGATATAATAATATTATCTCGGTTAATTTCGTTTTTTAGCGAACCATAAAAATCTGATGTCACAGTGATTGTCAATCGATTGTCGTTTACGGACTAGACAATTTACTATCAGCGGATATATAGACTAACCAAGAATGTCGTCATTGTTTGATTGATTTGTTTGCTTCAAGAGAGTTTATTTTTTGATATTTCATGCACAATATGTCTGTCCTTTCTAAAGGATATTAATCGACTCTCGAAACTTACAGCAAAAATTAAGAAAGATATTTATTTCCCATTGACCTTCTGTCAGACAACTAAACATAAAAGTACGCTAAAGAAGTTTTTATGTCAACTGGAGTGAGAAGCTCAGTACAGGTTTAACTCGGTGTCGGTCAGTAGCCTAATTAGTGTATTCTTGTGTGCATACGATATGAACAATAATAGTGGGAGCCTAGAATTTAAAGCAAACTTCAAACTAAAAGTAACTTTTAATTTGTTTTTACTAATTATGATTATCAAATAATAAACTAAGATGCGAAATGACGAATAAAAAAAATTGCACCCGTTTAAAAAATATATTTAGTGCTTTATAAGTGAGAATATTTTTGTAGCGAAATTGAACTGAATTGGCGAGAGGAATTTATTCATACCCACTAGTGTCCACGTGGCTCATGTAATTAGTACAACAATGAGTTTAGTTTCTTTGTTTATAAATTTTTAAAGAAAAACAAAAGAAACGTTACGCACAAGAAAGTTTGGAACGTGTGTTATTGCTCGAGTATAACTGAACCTTTACGCAGTGTGTGCAAGTTTGTTTACAATTTTTACACAAAACCTTCATGGTAAACATTCACCAATGGTTGAAGACGATCTGTAAATCATGATAATACGCTGATAAATACGTAAAAGTAAAAACAGCTGTAACATAACCGCAAAGTTTCAGAATTCTTTACAAACTGTGATTACTTTAGTTATAAAAGTACTGGGTGGTTTGCCTCCATCTGGGTTCAACAACCCAGCACGCTACTCCCTAACATCTCCTGTACATCCTCTACAGGTAGCTTTATGTAGCCTCCTTAACTCCCCCTATATACACACTCCTTTCCTTGCTTTTAATAGTCATACTGACCGTTCACCTTATCTCTACAAAGTAGAAATATCTTTACCAAGTGTACAGACTAGACACTTCTTTACGACCATTATAAATATTCTACTTCTTAGTTATGCAACCCTGCGCACATGAATCCGTGATCTTCAGTACCCTATATCAACATCCTTTCACACATTTTTACGCTACATTCCTTACATTAATTATGCCGTAAAACCACAACCAGTATTTGGCTTTAAACAAAAATAGTTAAAGTAGATACTAGCGGTAAAAAAAATATAATAGTCTAATTCTTGGAACTAAAACCATGTCCCTTGAAAGATTTTGAACCTGGAGGCTTCCAACGATGTTCAACAAAATGGCAACCTAGGCTCAAGAAAGTAGAAAGAGTAACTGAACAATGAATCAAAGGAATCAGACAGACTTCCAGCAATGTGATATTAATCAAATAATAGACAAAATAAATAGGCAAAATAATAGATATAAATGTACTGTGCTATATCTATATCTATCGCTATTTATACTTGTATGAGGGGGGGTTATTATATTACCTTTAAGCCCATTCTTCATTTTAATACAACAATATTATTACTTCAATTTTTTGCTTTATAACAGAAAATATTCTGCATTTAAATTTCAGCCGTGCATAGCTTACAAAGACATTTTTATTATGTAAACACACTACACAAAGGCCGTAAAATAACAAACCGAGTTACGTTTTATAACGCAGTACAACCGCCTACAGTCAAACAGATTTTGTGAAGATAACATAGTGGAAGAAAAAACCTAAAAGGTCTCTCAGAGAGGGCACGCTTTATTGAGCACAAAGTGTTCTTTTAAAACGCAGAGCGGAAAATCTTTTAAAGGATGGCCAAAGTTTCCCAAAATGAATTACTTCGCTAGAGCGGAACTAAAAAGAGCCCAGATTACGATTTCGTTGTAAAATCTTGGCCAAATGTTTATTTATAATAACTAAACTTTCATAAAATTTAGTCAATTTGAATGTAACTTACACTAATATTTGTAAATAACTGCGTTAAATATGTTTGCAATATGATTTGCAAATTTCTAAATACATGTTTCTCATCAACTTATGCAGGTTTTGGCGTAGCCCACGTTTCTTTCTACATTGCAACTCCTCACGAACGGAATACCTAGGATACCATCCATTCCCCTAGTAATTTGTTTTATTTATCTTCTTGACGGTCTTGTCCTTTTACTTTTAGTTTGTAAAGTATAAACTTTAAGTATTATGTGGTGTTCTGTCGGGCAACCATTAATTGTCCTGCTTACTTACGTTATTACTATCCGTCATTGCTTCTCTTCATCTAATTCCATTATTCCTAATATATTCCACTTTTGATATATTGCATTCTCACTTTCGGACTTCTCTATTCCGGTGAATTTAACATCTTTTCCCGGACTATTGAACCATATGTTATAAACGCATTATAGATTACAATTGCGTGCCTCATGGTATTGTCACTAACAATAGCCAAACTAATCTCTTCAACCTTATAATACCCAGGTATTTATACACTCTGTACGTGTCAATGTCTTCTCCTATTTATATCGTTTATGATTTTAAATTATTCCCTCTTCGTCACATCGTACTTAGTAACTTCTTTATATAATACAATTTTAAAGCATTCAACATAAAATGACAGTACATTTCACATTGACTATAGTAAAATATAAAAAAAAAAATATAAAAGGATGTCTATACGATATTTAGTTAATAATCTGATGCTAAGGACAGTCACCACATATTTGTTACTAATGACGCTCACCACCACTAAACGTCTCAATGAATCTGATGCTAAAGACAGTTACCACATACATATTACTAATGACGTTCACCACCAGCAAATGTTTTAATGAATCTTATGCTAAAGACAGTCACCACATACTTATTACTAATGACGTTCACCACCAGCAAATGTCTCAATGAATCTGATGCTAAAGACAGTCACCACATACTTATTACTAATGACGTTCACCACCAGCAAATGTTTTAATGAATCTTATGCTAAAGACAGTCACCACATATTTATTACTAATGACGCTCACCACCACTAAATGTTTCAATAAATCTGATGCTAAGGACAGTCACCACATATTTATTACTAATGACGTTCACCACCACTAAATGTCTCAATGAATCTGATGCTAAAGACAGTAACCACACATTTATTACTAATGACGCTCACCACCACTAAATGTCTCAATGAATCTGATGCTAAGGACAGTCACCACATATTTATTACTAATGACGCTCACCACCACTAAATGTCTCAATAAATCTGATGCTAAGGACAGTCACCACATATTTATTACTAATGACGTTCACCACCACTAAATGTTTCAATGAATATGATGCTAAGGACAGTCACCACATATTTATTACTAATGACGCTCACCACCACTAAATGTCTCAATAAATCTGATGCTAAGGACAGTCACCACATATTTATTACTAATGACGTTCACCACCACTAAATGTTTTAATGAATCTGATGCTAAGGACAGTCACCACATATTTATTACTAATGACGTTCACCACCACTAAATGTCTCAATAAATCTGATGCTAAGGACAGTCACCACATATTTATTACTAATGACGTTCACCACCACTAAATGTTTTAATGAATCTGATGCTAAGGACAGTCACCACATATTTATTACTAATGACGCTCACCACCACTAAATGTCTCAATAAATCTGATGCTAAGGACAGTCACCACATATTTATTACTAATGACGTTCACCACCACTAAATGTTTCAATGAATATGATGCTAAAGACAGTCACCACATATGTATTACTAATGACGCTCACAACCACTAAATGTCTCAATGAATCTGATACTAAAGACATTCCCCGCATATTTATTACTAATGACGCTCACCACCACTAAATGTTTCAATAAATCAGATGCTAAAGACAGTCAACACAAATTTATTACTAATGACGCTCAACACCACTAAATGTCTCAATGAATCTGATGCTAAGGACAGTCACCACATATTTATTACTAATGACGCTCACCACCACTAAATGTCTCAATAAATCTGATGCTAAGGACAGTCACCACATATTTATTACTAATGACGTTCACCACCACTAAATGTTTCAATAAATCAGATGCTAAAGACAGTCAACACAAATTTATTACTAATGACGCTCAACACCACTAAATGTCTCAATGAATCTGATGCTAAGGACAGTCACCACATATTTATTACTAATGACGTTCACCACCACTAAATGTTTCAATAAATCAAATGCTAAAGACAGTCAACACAAATTTATTACTAATGACGCTCAACACCACTAAATGTCTCAATAAATCTGATGCTAAGGACAGTCACCACATATTTATTACTAATGACGTTCACCACCACTAAATGTTTCAATAAATCAGATGCTAAAGACAGTCAACACAAATTAATTACTAATGACGCTCAACACCACTAAATGTCTCAATGAATCTGATGCTAAGGACAGTCACCACATATTTATTACTAATGACGCTCACCACCACTAAATGTCTTAATAAATCTGATGCTAAGGACAGTCACCACATATTTATTACTAATGACGTTCACCACCACTAAATGTTTCAATAAATCAGATGCTAAAGACAGTCAACACAAATTTATTACTAATGACGCTCAACACCACTAAATGTCTCAATGAATCTGATGCTAAGGACAGTCACCACATATTTATTACTAATGACGCTCACCACCACTAAATGTTTCAATAAATCTGATGCTAAGGACAGTCACCACATATTTATTACTAATGACGTTCACCACCACTAAATGTTTCAATAAATCAGATGCTAAAGACAGTCAACACAAATTTATTACTAATGACGCTCAACACCACTAAATGTCTCAATGAATATGATGCTAAAGACAGTCACCACATATGTATTACTAATGACGCTCACAACCACTAAATGTCTCAATGAATCTGATACTAAAGACATTCCCCGCATATTTATTACTAATGACGCTCACCACCACTAAATATTTCAATAAATCAGATGCTAAAGACAGTCAACACAAATTTATTACTAATGACGCTCAACACCACTAAATGTCTCAATGAATCTGATGCTAAGGACAGTCACCACATATTTATTACTAATGACGCTCACCACCACTAAATGTCTCAATAAATCTGATGCTAAGGACAGTCACCACATATTTATTACTAATGACGTTCACCACCACTAAATGTTTCAATAAATCAGATGCTAAAGACAGTCAACACAAATTTATTACTAATGACGCTCAACACCACTAAATGTCTCAATGAATCTGATGCTAAGGACAGTCACCACATATTTATTACTAATGACGTTCACCACCACTAAATGTTTCAATAAATCAGATGCTAAAGACAGTCAACACAAATTTATTACTAATGACGCTCAACACCACTAAATGTCTCAATGAATCTGATGCTAAGGACAGTCACCACATATTTATTACTAATGACGCTCACCACCACTAAATGTCTCAATAAATCTGATGCTAAGGACAGTCACCACATATTTATTACTAATGACGTTCACCACCACTAAATGTTTCAATAAATCAGATGCTAAAGACAGTCAACACAAATTTATTACTAATGACGCTCAACACCACTAAATGTCTCAATGAATCTGATGCTAAGGACAGTCACCACATATTTATTACTAATGACGTTCACCACCACTAAATGTTTCAATAAATCAGATGCTAAAGACAGTCAACACAAATTTATTACTAATGACGCTCAACACCACTAAATGTCTCAATAAATCTGATGCTAAGGACAGTCACCACATATTTATTACTAATGACGTTCACCACCACTAAATGTTTCAATAAATCAGATGCTAAAGACAGTCAACACAAATTAATTACTAATGACGCTCAACACCACTAAATGTCTCAATGAATCTGATGCTAAGGACAGTCACCACATATTTATTACTAATGACGCTCACCACCACTAAATGTCTTAATAAATCTGATGCTAAGGACAGTCACCACATATTTATTACTAATGACGTTCACCACCACTAAATGTTTCAATAAATCAGATGCTAAAGACAGTCAACACAAATTTATTACTAATGACGCTCAACACCACTAAATGTCTCAATGAATCTGATGCTAAGGACAGTCACCACATATTTATTACTAATGACGCTCACCACCACTAAATGTTTCAATAAATCTGATGCTAAGGACAGTCACCACATATTTATTACTAATGACGTTCACCACCACTAAATGTTTCAATAAATCAGATGCTAAAGACAGTCAACACAAATTTATTACTAATGACGCTCAACACCACTAATTGTCTCAATGAATATGATGCTAAAGACAGTCACCACATATGTATTACTAATGACGCTCACAACCACTAAATGTCTCAATGAATCTGATACTAAAGACATTCCCCGCATATTTATTACTAATGACGCTCACCACCACTAAATGTTTCAATAAATCAGATGCTAAAGACAGTCAACACAAATTTATTACTAATGACGCTCAACACCACTAAATGTCTCAATGAATCTGATGCTAAGGACAGTCACCACATATTTATTACTAATGACGCTCACCACCACTAAATGTCTTAATAAATCTGATGCTAAGGACAGTCACCACATATTTATTACTAATGACGTTCACCACCACTAAATGTTTCAATAAATCAGATGCTAAAGACAGTCAACACAAATTTATTACTAATGACGCTCAACACCACTAAATGTCTCAATAAATCTGATGCTAAGGACAGTCACCACATATTTATTACTAATGACGTTCACCACCACTAAATGTTTCAATAAATCAGATGCTAAAGACAGTCAACACAAATTAATTACTAATGACGCTCAACACCACTAAATGTCTCAAAGAATCTGATGCTAAGGACAGTCACCACATATTTATTACTAATGACGCTCACCACCACTAAATGTCTTAATAAATCTGATGCTAAGGACAGTCACCACATATTTATTACTAATGACGTTCACCACCACTAAATGTTTCAATAAATCAGATGCTAAAGACAGTCAACACAAATTTATTACTAATGACGCTCAACACCACTAAATGTCTCAATGAATCTGATGCTAAGGACAGTCACCACATATTTATTACTAATGACGCTCACCACCACTAAATGTTTCAATAAATCTGATGCTAAGGACAGTCACCACATATGTATTACTAATGACGTTCACCACCACTAAATGTTTCAATAAATCAGATGCTAAAGACAGTCAACACAAATTTATTACTAATGACGCTCAACACCACTAATTGTCTCAATGAATATGATGCTAAAGACAGTCACCACATATGTATTACTAATGACGCTCACAACCACTAAATGTCTCAATGAATCTGATACTAAAGACATTCCCCGCATATTTATTACTAATGACGCTCACCACCACTAAATGTTTCAATAAATCAGATGCTAAAGACAGTCAACACAAATTTATTACTAATGACGCTCAACACCACTAAATGTCTCAATGAATCTGATGCTAAGGACAGTCACCACATATTTATTACTAATGACGCTCACCACCACTAACTGTCTCAATAAATCTGATGCTAAGGACAGTCACCACATATTTATTACTAATGACGTTCACCACCACTAAATGTTTCAATAAATCAGATGCTAAAGACAGTCAACACAAATTTATTACTAATGACGCTCAACACCACTAAATGTCTCAATGAATCTGATGCTAAGGACAGTCACCACATATTTATTACTAATGACGCTCACCACCACTAAATGTCTTAATAAATCTGATGCTAAGGACAGTCACCACATATTTATTACTAATGACGCTCACCACCACTAAATATTTCAATAAATCAGATGCTAAAGACAGTCAACACAAATTTATTACTAATGACGCTCAACACCACTAAATGTCTCAATGAATCTGATGCTAAGGACAGTCACCACATATTTATTACTAATGACGCTCACCACCACTAAATGTCTCAATAAATCTGATGCTAAGGACAGTCACCACATATTTATTACTAATGACGTTCACCACCACTAAATGTTTCAATAAATCAGATGCTAAAGACAGTCAACACAAATTTATTACTAATGACGCTCAACACCACTAAATGTCTCAATGAATCTGATGCTAAGGACAGTCACCACATATTTATTACTAATGACGTTCACCACCACTAAATGTTTCAATAAATCAGATGCTAAAGACAGTCAACACAAATTTATTACTAATGACGCTCAACACCACTAAATGTCTCAATAAATCTGATGCTAAGGACAGTCACCACATATTTATTACTAATGACGTTCACCACCACTAAATGTTTCAATAAATCAGATGCTAAAGACAGTCAACACAAATTAATTACTAATGACGCTCAACACCACTAAATGTCTCAATGAATCTGATGCTAAAGACAGTCAACACAAATTTATTACTAATGACGCTCAACACCACTAATTGTCTCAATGAATATGATGCTAAAGACAGTCACCACATATGTATTACTAATGACGCTCACAACCACTAAATGTCTCAATGAATCTGATACTAAAGACATTCCCCGCATATTTATTACTAATGACGCTCACCACCACTAAATGTTTCAATAAATCAGATGCTAAAGACAGTCAACACAAATTTATTACTAATGACGCTCAACACCACTAAATGTCTCAATGAATCTGATGCTAAGGACAGTCACCACATATTTATTACTAATGACGCTCACCACCACTAAATGTCTCAATAAATCTGATGCTAAGGACAGTCACCACATATTTATTACTAATGACGTTCACCACCACTAAATGTTTCAATAAATCAGATGCTAAAGACAGTCAACACAAATTTATTACTAATGACGCTCAACACCACTAAATGTCTCAATAAATCTGATGCTAAGGACAGTCACCACATATTTATTACTAATGACGTTCACCACCACTAAATGTTTCAATAAATCAGATGCTAAAGACAGTCAACACAAATTAATTACTAATGACGCTCAACACCACTAAATGTCTCAATGAATCTGATGCTAAGGACAGTCACCACATATTTATTACTAATGACGCTCACCACCACTAAATGTCTTAATAAATCTGATGCTAAGGACAGTCACCACATATTTATTACTAATGACGTTCACCACCACTAAATGTTTCAATAAATCAGATGCTAAAGACAGTCAACACAAATTTATTACTAATGACGCTCAACACCACTAAATGTCTCAATGAATCTGATGCTAAGGACAGTCACCACATATTTATTACTAATGACGCTCACCACCACTAAATGTTTCAATAAATCTGATGCTAAGGACAGTCACCACATATTTATTACTAATGACGTTCACCACCACTAAATGTTTCAATGATTCAGATGCTAAAGACAGTCAACACAAATTTATTACTAATGACGCTCAACACCACTAATTGTCTCAATGAATATGATGCTAAAGACAGTCACCACATATGTATTACTAATGACGCTCACAACCACTAAATGTCTCAATGAATCTGATACTAAAGACATTCCCCGCATATTTATTACTAATGACGCTCACCACCACTAAATGTTTCAATAAATCAGATGCTAAAGACAGTCAACACAAATTTATTACTAATGACGCTCAACACCACTAAATGTCTCAATGAATCTGATGCTAAGGACAGTCACCACATATTTATTACTAATGACGCTCACCACCACTAAATGTCTCAATAAATCTGATGCTAAGGACAGTCACCACATATTTATTACTAATGACGTTCACCACCACTAAATGTTTCAATAAATCAGATGCTAAAGACAGTCAACACAAATTTATTACTAATGACGCTCAACACCACTAAATGTCTCAATAAATCTGATGCTAAGGACAGTCACCACATATTTATTAATAATGACGTTCACCACCACTAAATGTTTCAATAAATCAGATGCTAAAGACAGTCAACACAAATTAATTACTAATGACGCTCAACACCACTAAATGTCTCAATGAATCTGATGCTAAGGACAGTCACCACATATTTATTACTAATGACGCTCACCACCACTAAATGTCTTAATAAATCTGATGCTAAGGACAGTCACCACATATTTATTACTAATGACATTCACCACCACTAAATGTTTCAATAAATCAGATGCTAAAGACAGTCAACACAAATTTATTACTAATGACGCTCAACACCACTAAATGTCTCAATGAATCTGATGCTAAGGACAGTCTCCACATTATTATTACTAATGACGCTCACCACCACTAAATGTTTCAATAAATCTGATGCTAAGGACAGTCACCACATATTTATTACTAATGACGTTCACCACCACTAAATGTTTCAATAAATCAGATGCTAAAGACAGTCAACACAAATTTATTACTAATGACGCTCAACACCACTAATTGTCTCAATGAATATGATGCTAAAGACAGTCACCACATATGTATTACTAATGACGCTCACAACCACTAAATGTCTCAATGAATCTGATACTAAAGACATTCCCCGCATATTTATTACTAATGACGCTCACCACCACTAAATGTTTCAATAAATCAGATGCTAAAGACAGTCAACACAAATTTATTACTAATGACGCTCAACACCACTAAATGTCTCAATGAATCTGATGCTAAGGACAGTCACCACATATTTATTACTAATGACGCTCACCACCACTAAATGTCTTAATAAATCTGATGCTAAGGACAGTCACCACATATTTATTACTAATGACGCTCACCACCACTCAATATTTCAATAAATCAGATGCTAAAGACAGTCAACACAAATTTATTACTAATGACGCTCAACACCACTAAATGTCTCAATGAATCTGATGCTAAGAACAGTCACCACATATTTATTACTAATGACGCTCACCACCACTAAATGTCTTAATAAATCTGATGCTAAGGACAGTCACCACATATTTATTACTAATGACGCTCACCACCACTCAATATTTCAATAAATCAGATGCTAAAGACAGTCAACACAAATTTATTACTAATGACGCTCAACACCACTAAATGTCTCAATGAATCTGATGCTAAGAACAGTCACCACATATTTATTACTAATGACGCTCACCACCACTAAATGTCTCAATAAATCTGATGCTAAGGACAGTCACCACATATTTATTACTAATGACGTTCACCACCACTAAATGTTTCAATAAATCAGATGCTAAAGACAGTCAACACAAATTTATTACTAATGACGCTCAACACCACTAAATGTCTCAATGAATCTGATGCTAAGGACAGTCACCACATATTTATTACTAATGACGTTCACCACCACTAAATGTTTCAATAAATCAGATGCTAAAGACAGTCAACACAAATTTATTACTAATGACGCTCAACACCACTAAATGTCTCAATAAATCTGATGCTAAGGACAGTCACCACATATTTATTACTAATGACGTTCACCACCACTAAATGTTTCAATAAATCAGATGCTAAAGACAGTCAACACAAATTAATTACTAATGACGCTCAACACCACTAAATGTCTCAATGAATCTGATGCTAAAGACAGTCAACACAAATTTATTACTAATGACGCTCAACACCACTAATTGTCTCAATGAATATGATGCTAAAGACAGTCACCACATATGTATTACTAATGACGCTCACAACCACTAAATGTCTCAATGAATCTGATACTAAAGACATTCCCCGCATATTTATTACTAATGACGCTCACCACCACTAAATGTTTCAATAAATCAGATGCTAAAGACAGTCAACACAAATTTATTACTAATGACGCTCAACACCACTAAATGTCTCAATGAATCTGATGCTAAGGACAGTCACCACATATTTATTACTAATGACGCTCACCACCACTAAATGTCTCAATAAATCTGATGCTAAGGACAGTCACCACATATTTATTACTAATGACGTTCACCACCACTAAATGTTTCAATAAATCAGATGCTAAAGACAGTCAACACAAATTTATTACTAATGACGCTCAACACCACTAAATGTCTCAATAAATCTGATGCTAAGGACAGTCACCACATATTTATTACTAATGACGTTCACCACCACTAAATGTTTCAATAAATCAGATGCTAAAGACAGTCAACACAAATTAATTACTAATGACGCTCAACACCACTAAATGTCTCAATGAATCTGATGCTAAGGACAGTCACCACATATTTATTACTAATGACGCTCACCACCACTAAATGTCTTAATAAATCTGATGCTAAGGACAGTCACCACATATTTATTACTAATGACGTTCACCACCACTAAATGTTTCAATAAATCAGATGCTAAAGACAGTCAACACAAATTTATTACTAATGACGCTCAACACCACTAAATGTCTCAATGAATCTGATGCTAAGGACAGTCACCACATATTTATTACTAATGACGCTCACCACCACTAAATGTTTCAATAAATCTGATGCTAAGGACAGTCACCACATATTTATTACTAATGACGTTCACCACCACTAAATGTTTCAATAAATCAGATGCTAAAGACAGTCAACACAAATTTATTACTAATGACGCTCAACACCACTAATTGTCTCAATGAATATGATGCTAAAGACAGTCACCACATATGTATTACTAATGACGCTCACAACCACTAAATGTCTCAATGAATCTGATACTAAAGACATTCACCGCATATTTATTACTAATGACGCTCACCACCACTAAATGTTTCAATAAATCAGATGCTAAAGACAGTCAACACAAATTTATTACTAATGACGCTCAACACCACTAAATGTCTCAATGAATCTGATGCTAAGGACAGTCACCACATATTTATTACTAATGACGCTCACCACCACTAAATGTCTCAATAAATCTGATGCTAAGGACAGTCACCACATATTTATTACTAATGACGTTCACCACCACTAAATGTTTCAATAAATCAGATGCTAAAGACAGTCAACAAAAATTTATTACTAATGACGCTCAACACCACTAAATGTCTCAATGAATCTGATGCTAAGGACAGTCACCACATATTTATTACTAATGACGTTCACCACCACTAAATGTCTCAATGAATCTGATGCTAAAGACAGTAACCACACATTTATTACTAATGACGCTCACCACCACTAAATGTCTCAATGAATCTGATGCTAAGGACAGTCACCACATATTTATTACTAATGACGCTCACCACCACTAAATTTCTCAATAAATCTGATGCTAAGGACAGTCACCACATATTTATTACTAATGACGTTCACCACCACTAAATGTTTCAATGAATATGATGCTAAGGACAGTCACCACATATTTATTACTAATGACGCTCACCACCACTAAATGTCTCAATAAATCTGATGCTAAGGACAGTCACCACATATTTATTACTAATGACGTTCACCACCACTAAATGTTTTAATGAATCTGATGCTAAGGACAGTCACCACATATTTATTACTAATGACGTTCACCACCACTAAATGTCTCAATAAATCTGATGCTAAGGACAGTCACCACATATTTATTACTAATGACGTTCACCACCACTAAATGTTTTAATGAATCTGATGCTAAGGACAGTCACCACATATTTATTACTAATGACGCTCACCACCACTAAATGTCTCAATAAATCTGATGCTAAGGACAGTCACCACATATTTATTACTAATGATGTTCACCACCACTAAATGTTTCAATGAATATGATGCTAAAGACAGTCACCACATATGTATTAGTAATGACGCTCACAACCACTAAATGTCTCAATGAATCTGATACTAAAGACATTCCCCGCATATTTATTACTAATGACGCTCACCACCACTAAATGTTTCAATAAATCAGATGCTAAAGACAGTCAACACAAATTTATTACTAATGACGCTCAACACCACTAAATGTCTCAATGAATCTGATGCTAAGGACAGTCACCACATATTTATTACTAATGACGCTCACCACCACTAAATGTCTCAATAAATCTGATGCTAAGGACAGTCACCACATATTTATTACTAATGACGTTCACCACCACTAAATGTTTCAATAAATCAGATGCTAAAGACAGTCAACACAAATTTATTACTAATGACGCTCAACACCACTAAATGTCTCAATGAATCTGATGCTAAGGACAGTCACCACATATTTATTACTAATGACGTTCACCACCACTAAATGTTTCAATAAATCAGATGCTAAAGACAGTCAACACAAATTTATTACTAATGACGCTCAACACCACTAAATGTCTCAATAAATCTGATGCTAAGGACAGTCACCACATATTTATTACTAATGACGTTCACCACCACTAAATGTTTCAATAAATCAGATGCTAAAGACAGTCAACACAAATTAATTACTAATGACGCTCAACACCACTAAATGTCTCAATGAATCTGATGCTAAGGACAGTCACCACATATTTATTACTAATGACGCTCACCACCACTAAATGTCTTAATAAATCTGATGCTAAGGACAGTCACCACATATTTATTACTAATGACGTTCACCACCACTAAATGTTTCAATAAATCAGATGCTAAAGACAGTCAACACAAATTTATTACTAATGACGCTCAACACCACTAAATG
Source organism: Prosapia bicincta (assembly GCA_036971475.1). Lineage (NCBI taxonomy): Eukaryota > Metazoa > Arthropoda > Insecta > Hemiptera > Cercopidae > Prosapia > Prosapia bicincta. The sequence goes on from JBAIZL010000010.1 coordinate 92,860,445, forward strand.
TCTCAATGAATCTGATGCTAAGGACAGTCACCACATATTTATTACTAATGACGCTCACCACCACTAAATGTTTCAATAAATCTGATGCTAAGGACAGTCACCACATATTTATTACTAATGACGTTCACCACCACTAAATGTTTCAATAAATCAGATGCTAAAGACAGTCAACACAAATTTATTACTAATGACGCTCAACACCACTAAATGTCTCAATGAATATGATGCTAAAGACAGTCACCACATATGTATTACTAATGACGCTCACAACCACTAAATGTCTCAATGAATCTGATACTAAAGACATTCCCCGCATATTTATTACTAATGACGCTCACCACCACTAAATATTTCAATAAATCAGATGCTAAAGACAGTCAACACAAATTTATTACTAATGACGCTCAACACCACTAAATGTCTCAATGAATCTGATGCTAAGGACAGTCACCACATATTTATTACTAATGACGCTCACCACCACTAAATGTCTCAATAAATCTGATGCTAAGGACAGTCACCACATATTTATTACTAATGACGTTCACCACCACTAAATGTTTCAATAAATCAGATGCTAAAGACAGTCAACACAAATTTATTACTAATGACGCTCAACACCACTAAATGTCTCAATGAATCTGATGCTAAGGACAGTCACCACATATTTATTACTAATGACGTTCACCACCACTAAATGTTTCAATAAATCAGATGCTAAAGACAGTCAACACAAATTAATTACTAATGACGCTCAACACCACTAAATGTCTCAATGAATCTGATGCTAAGGACAGTCACCACATATAAATTACTAATGACGCTCACCACCACTAAATGTCTTAATAAATCTGATGCTAAGGACAGTCACCACATATTTATTACTAATGACGTTCACCACCACTAAATGTTTCAATAAATCAGATGCTAAAGACAGTCAACACAAATTTATTACTAATGACGCTCAACACCACTAAATGTCTCAATGAATCTGATGCTAAGGACAGTCACCACATATTTATTACTAATGACGCTCACCACCACTAAATGTTTCAATAAATCTGATGCTAAGGACAGTCACCACATATTTATTACTAATGACGTTCACCACCACTAAATGTTTCAATAAATCAGATGCTAAAGACAGTCAACACAAATTTATTACTAATGACGCTCAACACCACTAATTATCTCAATGAATATGATGCTAAAGACAGTCACCACATATGTATTACTAATGACGCTCACAACCACTAAATGTCTCAATGAATCTGATACTAAAGACATTCCCCGCATATTTATTACTAATGACGCTCACCACCACTAAATGTTTCAATAAATCAGATGCTAAAGACAGTCAACACAAATTTATTACTAATGACGCTCAACACCACTAAATGTCTCAATGAATCTGATGCTAAGGACAGTCACCACATATTTATTACTAATGACGCTCACCACCACTAAATGTCTCAATAAATCTGATGCTAAGGACAGTCACCACATATTTATTACTAATGACGTTCACCACCACTAAATGTTTCAATAAATCAGATGCTAAAGACAGTCAACACAAATTTATTACTAATGACGCTCAACACCACTAAATGTCTCAATGAATCTGATGCTAAGGACAGTCACCACATATTTATTACTAATGACGTTCACCACCACTAAATGTTTCAATAAATCAGATGCTAAAGACAGTCAACACAAATTTATTACTAATGACGCTCAACACCACTAAATGTCTCAATGAATCTGATGCTAAGGACAGTCACCACATATTTATTACTAATGACGCTCACCACCACTAAATGTCTCAATAAATCTGATGCTAAGGACAGTCACCACATATTTATTACTAATGACGTTCACCACCACTAAATGTTTCACTAAATCAGATGCTAAAGACAGTCAACACAAATTTATTACTAATGACGCTCAACACCACTAAATGTCTCAATGAATCTGATGCTAAGGACAGTCACCACATATTTATTACTAATGACGCTCAACACCACTAAATGTCTTAATAAATCTGATGCTAAGGACAGTCACCACATATTTATTACTAATGACGTTCACCACCACTAAATGTTTCAATGAATATGATGCTAAAGACAGTCACCACATATGTATTACTAATGACGCTCACAACCACTAAATGTCTCAATGAATCTGATACTAAAGACATTCCCCGCATATTTATTACTAATGACGCTCGCCACCACTAAATGTTTCAATAAATCAGATGCTAAAGACAGTCAACACAAATGTATTACTAATGACGCTCAACACCACTAAATGTCTCAATGAATCTGATGCTAAGGACAGTCACCACATATTTATTACTAATGACACTCACCAACACTAAATGTTTCAATGAATATGATGCTAAAGACAGTCACCACATATTTATTACTAATGACGCTCACAACCACTAAATGTCTCAATGAATCTGATGCTAAAGACAGTCCCCGCATATTTATTACTAATGACGGTAACAACCACTAAACATCTCAACGAATGTAATGATAAAGACCGTCACCACAAATTTATTACTAATGACGTTCTCCACCACTAAATGTCTCATTGAATCTGATACTAAAGACACTCACCACATATGTATTACTAATGACGCTCACCATCACTAAATGTCTCAATGAATCTGATGCTAAAGACAGTCCCCACATATTTATTACTAATGACGTTCTCCACCACTAAATGTCTCAATGAATCATGCTAAAGACAGTCACCACATATTTATTACTAATGACGTTCTCCACCACTAAATGTCTCAATGAATGATGCTAAAGACAGTCACCACATATTTATTACTAATGACGTTCTCCACCACTAAATGTCTCAATGAATCTGATGCTAAAGACAGTCACCACATATTTATTACTATTGACGGTCACAACCACTAAACTTCTCAATGAATCTGATGCTAAAGACAGTCCCCACATATTTATTACTAATGACGTTCTCCACCACTAAATGTCTCAATGAATCTGATGCTAAAGACAGTCACCACATATTTATTACTATTGACGGTCACAACCACTAAACGTCTCAATGAATCTGATGCTAAAGACAGTAACCACACATTTATTACTAATGACGTTCTCCACCACTAAATGTCTCAATGAATCTGATGCTAAAGACAGTCACCACATATTTATTACTATTGACGGTCACAACCCCTATACGTCTCAATGAATCTGATGCTAAAGACAGTAACCACACATTTATTACTAATGACGTTCTCCACCACTAAATGTCTCAATGAATCTGATGCTAAAGACAGTCACCACATATTTATTACTAATGACGTTCTCCACCACTAAATGTCTCAATGAATCTGATGCTAAAGACAGTCACCACATATTTATTACTAATGACGTTCTCCACCACTAAATTTCTCAATGAATCTGATGCTAAAGACAGTAACCACACATTTATTACTAATGACGTTCTCCACCACTAAATGTCTCAATGAATCTGATGCTAAAGACAGTAACCACACATTTATTACTAATGACGTTCTCCACCACTAAATGTCTCAATGAATCTGATGCTAAAGACAGTCACCACATATTTATTACTATTGACGGTCACAACCACTAAACTTCTCAATGAATCTGATGCTAAAGACAGTCCCCACATATTTATTACTAATGACGTTCTCCACCACTAAATGTCTCAATGAATCTGATGCTAAAGACAGTCACCACATATTTATTACTATTGACGGTCACAACCACTAAATGTCTCAATGAATCTGATGCTAAAGACAGTAACCACATATTTATTACTATTGACGTTCTCCACTACTAAATGTCTCAATGAATCTGATGCTAAAGACAGTCACCACATATTTATTACTATTGACGATCACAACCACTAAACGTCTCAATGAATCTGATGCTAAAGACAGTCACCACATATTTATTACTATTGACGGTCACAACCACTAAACGTCTCAATGAATCTGATGCTAAAGACAGTAACCACACATTTATTACTAATGACGTTCTCCACCACTAAATGTCTCAATGAATCTGATGCTAAAGAAAGTCACCACATATTTATTACTATTGACGGTCACAACCACTAAACTTCTCAATGAATCTGATGCTAAAGACAGTCCCCACATATTTATTACTAATGACGTTCTCCACCACTAAATGTCTCAATGAATCTGATGCTAAAGACAGTCACCACATATTTATTACTATTGACGGTCACCACCACTAAATGTCTCAATAAATCTGATGCTAAAGACAGTAACCACACATTTATTACTAATGACGTTCACCACCACTAAATGTTTCAATAAATCAGATGCTAAAGACAGTCAACACAAATTTATTACTAATGACGCTCAACACCACTAAATGTCTCAATGAATCTGATGCTAAGGACAGTCACCACATATTTATTACTAATGACGTTCACCACCACTAAATGTTTCAATAAATCAGATGCTAAAGACAGTCAACACAAATTTATTACTAATGACGCTCAACACCACTAAATGTCTCAATAAATCTGATGCTAAGGACAGTCACCACATATTTATTACTAATGACGTTCACCACCACTAAATGTTTCAATAAATCAGATGCTAAAGACAGTCAACACAAATTAATTACTAATGACGCTCAACACCACTAAATGTCTCAATGAATCTGATGCTAAGGACAGTCACCACATATTTATTACTAATGACGCTCACCACCACTAAATGTCTTAATAAATCTGATGCTAAGGACAGTCACCACATATTTATTACTAATGACGTTCACCACCACTAAATGTTTCAATAAATCAGATGCTAAAGACAGTCAACACAAATTTATTACTAATGACGCTCAACACCACTAAATGTCTCAATGAATCTGATGCTAAGGACAGTCACCACATATTTATTACTAATGACGCTCACCACCACTAAATGTTTCAATAAATCTGATGCTAAGGACAGTCACCACATATTTATTACTAATGACGTTCACCACCACTAAATGTTTCAATAAATCAGATGCTAAAGACAGTCAACACAAATTTATTACTAATGACGCTCAACACCACTAAATGTCTCAATGAATATGATGCTAAAGACAGTCACCACATATGTATTACTAATGACGCTCACAACCACTAAATGTCTCAATGAATCTGATACTAAAGACATTCCCCGCATATTTATTACTAATGACGCTCACCACCACTAAATATTTCAATAAATCAGATGCTAAAGACAGTCAACACAAATTTATTACTAATGACGCTCAACACCACTAAATGTCTCAATGAATCTGATGCTAAGGACAGTCACCACATATTTATTACTAATGACGCTCACCACCACTAAATGTCTCAATAAATCTGATGCTAAGGACAGTCACCACATATTTATTACTAATGACGTTCACCACCACTAAATGTTTCAATAAATCAGATGCTAAAGACAGTCAACACAAATTTATTACTAATGACGCTCAACACCACTAAATGTCTCAATGAATCTGATGCTAAGGACAGTCACCACATATTTATTACTAATGACGTTCACCACCACTAAATGTTTCAATAAATCAGATGCTAAAGACAGTCAATACAAATTTATTACTAATGACGCTCAACACCACTAAATGTCTCAATAAATCTGATGCTAAGGACAGTCACCACATATTTATTACTAATGACGTTCACCACCACTAAATGTTTCAATAAATCAGATGCTAAAGACAGTCAACACAAATTAATTACTAATGACGCTCAACACCACTAAATGTCTCAATGAATCTGATGCTAAGGACAGTCACCACATATAAATTACTAATGACGCTCACCACCACTAAATGTCTTAATAAATCTGATGCTAAGGACAGTCACCACATATTTATTACTAATGACGTTCACCACCACTAAATGTTTCAATAAATCAGATGCTAAAGACAGTCAACACAAATTTATTACTAATGACGCTCAACACCACTAAATGTCTCAATGAATCTGATGCTAAGGACAGTCACCACATATTTATTACTAATGACGCTCACCACCACTAAATGTTTCAATAAATCTGATGCTAAGGACAGTCACCACATATTTATTACTAATGACGTTCACCACCACTAAATGTTTCAATAAATCAGATGCTAAAGACAGTCAACACAAATTTATTACTAATGACGCTCAACACCACTAATTATCTCAATGAATATGATGCTAAAGACAGTCACCACATATGTATTACTAATGACGCTCACAACCACTAAATGTCTCAATGAATCTGATACTAAAGACATTCCCCGCATATTTATTACTAATGACGCTCACCACCACTAAATGTTTCAATAAATCAGATGCTAAAGACAGTCAACACAAATTTATTACTAATGACGCTCAACACCACTAAATGTCTCAATGAATCTGATGCTAAGGACAGTCACCACATATTTATTACTAATGAAGCTCACCACCACTAAATGTCTCAATAAATCTGATGCTAAGGACAGTCACCACATATTTATTACTAATGACGTTCACCACCACTAAATGTTTCAATAAATCAGATGCTAAAGACAGTCAACACAAATTTATTACTAATGACGCTCAACACCACTAAATGTCTCAATGAATCTGATGCTAAGGACAGTCACCACATATTTATTACTAATGACGTTCACCACCACTAAATGTTTCAATAAATCAGATGCTAAAGACAGTCAACACAAATTTATTACTAATGACGCTCAACACCACTAAATGTCTCAATGAATCTGATGCTAAGGACAGTCACCACATATTTATTACTAATGACGCTCACCACCACTAAATGTCTCAATAAATCTGATGCTAAGGACAGTCACCACATATTTATTACTAATGACGTTCACCACCACTAAATGTTTCACTAAATCAGATGCTAAAGACAGTCAACACAAATTTATTACTAATGACGCTCAACACCACTAAATGTCTCAATGAATCTGATGCTAAGGACAGTCACCACATATTTATTACTAATGACGCTCAACACCACTAAATGTCTTAATAAATCTGATGCTAAGGACAGTCACCACATATTTATTACTAATGACGTTCACCACCACTAAATGTTTCAATGAATATGATGCTAAAGACAGTCACCACATATGTATTACTAATGACGCTCACAACCACTAAATGTCTCAATGAATCTGATACTAAAGACATTCCCCGCATATTTATTACTAATGACGCTCGCCACCACTAAATGTTTCAATAAATCAGATGCTAAAGACAGTCAACACAAATGTATTACTAATGACGCTCAACACCACTAAATGTCTCAATGAATCTGATGCTAAGGACAGTCACCACATATTTATTACTAATGACACTCACCAACACTAAATGTTTCAATGAATATGATGCTAAAGACAGTCACCACATATTTATTACTAATGACGCTCACAACCACTAAATGTCTCAATGAATCTGATGCTAAAGACAGTCCCCGCATATTTATTACTAATGACGGTAACAACCACTAAACATCTCAACGAATGTAATGATAAAGACCGTCACCACAAATTTATTACTAATGACGTTCTCCACCACTAAATGTCTCATTGAATCTGATACTAAAGACACTCACCACATATGTATTACTAATGACGCTCACCATCACTAAATGTCTCAATGAATCTGATGCTAAAGACAGTCCCCACATATTTATTACTAATGACGTTCTCCACCACTAAATGTCTCAATGAATCATGCTAAAGACAGTCACCACATATTTATTACTAATGACGTTCTCCACCACTAAATGTCTCAATGAATGATGCTAAAGACAGTCACCACATATTTATTACTAATGACGTTCTCCACCACTAAATGTCTCAATGAATCTGATGCTAAAGACAGTCACCACATATTTATTACTATTGACGGTCACAACCACTAAACTTCTCAATGAATCTGATGCTAAAGACAGTCCCCACATATTTATTACTAATGACGTTCTCCACCACTAAATGTCTCAATGAATCTGATGCTAAAGACAGTCACCACATATTTATTACTATTGACGGTCACAACCACTAAACGTCTCAATGAATCTGATGCTAAAGACAGTAACCACACATTTATTACTAATGACGTTCTCCACCACTAAATGTCTCAATGAATCTGATGCTAAAGACAGTCACCACATATTTATTACTATTGACGGTCACAACCCCTATACGTCTCAATGAATCTGATGCTAAAGACAGTAACCACACATTTATTACTAATGACGTTCTCCACCACTAAATGTCTCAATGAATCTGATGCTAAAGACAGTCACCACATATTTATTACTAATGACGTTCTCCACCACTAAATGTCTCAATGAATCTGATGCTAAAGACAGTCACCACATATTTATTACTAATGACGTTCTCCACCACTAAATTTCTCAATGAATCTGATGCTAAAGACAGTAACCACACATTTATTACTAATGACGTTCTCCACCACTAAATGTCTCAATGAATCTGATGCTAAAGACAGTAACCACACATTTATTACTAATGACGTTCTCCACCACTAAATGTCTCAATGAATCTGATGCTAAAGACAGTCGCCACATATTTATTACTATTGACGGTCACAACCACTAAACTTCTCAATGAATCTGATGCTAAAGACAGTCCCCACATATTTATTACTAATGACGTTCTCCACCACTAAATGTCTCAATGAATCTGATGCTAAAGACAGTCACCACATATTTATTACTATTGACGGTCACAACCACTAAATGTCTCAATGAATCTGATGCTAAAGACAGTAACCACATATTTATTACTATTGACGTTCTCCACTACTAAATGTCTCAATGAATCTGATGCTAAAGACAGTCACCACATATTTATTACTATTGACGGTCACAACCACTAAACGTCTCAATGAATCTGATGCTAAAGACAGTCACCACATATTTATTACTATTGACGGTCACAACCACTAAACGTCTCAATGAATCTGATGCTAAAGACAGTAACCACACATTTATTACTAATGACGTTCTCCACCACTAAATGTCTCAATGAATCTGATGCTAAAGAAAGTCACCACATATTTATTACTATTGACGGTCACAACCACTAAACTTCTCAATGAATCTGATGCTAAAGACAGTCCCCACATATTTATTACTAATGACGTTCTCCACCACTAAATGTCTCAATGAATCTGATGCTAAAGACAGTCACCACATATTTATTACTATTGACGGTCACAACCCCTAAACGTCTCAATGAATCTGATGCTAAAGACAGTAACCACACATTTATTACTAATGACGTTCTCCACCACTAAATGTCTCAATGAATCTGATGCTAAAGACAGTCACCACATATTTATTACTAATGACGTTCTCCACCACTAAATGTCTCAATGAATCTGATGCTAAAGACAGTCACCACATATTTATTACTAATGACGTTCTCCACCACTAAATTTCTCAATGAATCTGATGCTAAAGACAGTAACCACACATTTATTACTAATGACGTTCTCCACCACTAAATGTCTCAATGAATCTGATGCTAAAGACAGTAACCACACATTTATTACTAATGACGTTCTCCACCACTAAATGTCTCAATGAATCTGATGCTAAAGACAGTCACCACATATTTATTACTATTGACGGTCACAACCACTAAACTTCTCAATGAATCTGATGCTAAAGACAGTCCCCACATATTTATTACTAATGACGTTCTCCACCACTAAATGTCTCAATGAATCTGATGCTAAAGACAGTCACCACATATTTATTACTATTGACGGTCACAACCACTAAACGTCTCAATGAATCTGATGCTAAAGACAGTAACCACACATTTATTACTAATGACGTTCTCCACCACTAAATGTCTCAATGAATCTGATGCTAAAGACAGTCACCACATATTTATTACTAATGACGTTCTCCACCACTAAATGTCTCAATGAATCTGATGCTAAAGACAGTCACCACATATTTATTACTAATGACGTTCTCCACCACTAAATTTCTCAATGAATCTGATGCTAAAGACAGTAACCACACATTTATTACTAATGACGTTCTCCACCACTAAATGTCTCAATGAATCTGATGCTAAAGACAGTAACCACACATTTATTACTAATGACGTTCTCCACCACTAAATGTCTCAATGAATCTGATGCTAAAGACAGTCACCACATATTTATTACTATTGACGGTCACAACCACTAAACTTCTCAATGAATCTGATGCTAAAGACAGTCCCCACATATTTATTACTAATGACGTTCTCCACCACTAAATGTCTCAATGAATCTGATGCTAAAGACAGTCACCACATATTTATTACTATTGACGGTCACAACCACTAAACGTCTCAATGAATCTGATGCTAAAGACAGTAACCACACATTTATTACTAATGACGTTCTCCACCACTAAATGTCTCAATGAATCTGATGCTAAAGACAGTCACCACATATTTATTACTATTGACGGTCACAACCACTAAACTTCTCAATGAATCTGATGCTAAAGACAGTCCCCACATATTTATTACTAATGACGTTCTCCACCACTAAATGTCTCAATGAATCTGATGCTAAAGACAGTCACCACATATTTATTACTATTGATGGTCACAACCACTAAACTTCTCAATGAATCTGATGCTAAAGACAGTCCCCACATATTTATTACTAATGACGTTCTCCACCACTAAATGTCTCAATGAATCTGATGCTAAAGACAGTAACCACATATTTATTACTATTGACGGTCACAACCACTAAATGTCTCAATGAATCTGATGCTAAAGACAGTAACCACACATTTATTACTAATGACGTTCTCCACCACTAAATTTCTAAATGAATCTGATGCTAAAGACAGTCACCACATATTTATTACTAATGACGCTCACCACCGCTAAATGTTTCAATAAATCAGATGCTAAGGCAGTCAACACAAATTTATTATTAATGACGCTCACCACCACTAAATTTCTAAATGAATCTGATGCTAAAGACAGTCACCACATATTTATTACTAATGACGTTCTCCACCACTAAATGTCTCAATGAATCTGATACTAAAGACACTCACCACATATTTATTACTAATGACGCTCACCACCGCTAAATGTTTCAATAAATCAGATGCTAAGGCAGTCAACACAAATTTATTATTAATGACGCTCACCACCACTAAATGTCTAAATGAATCTGATGCTAAAGACAGTCACCACAAATTTATTATTAATGACGCTCACCACCACTAAATGTCTAAATGAATCTGATGCTAAAGACAGTCACCACACATTTATTACTAATGACGTTCACAACCACTAACCGTCTCAACGAATGCGATGCTAAAGACAGACTTTACATATTTGACAGTAATGACTCTCACAACCATTAAACCTTTCAACAAATCTAATAGTTGAGATAGCCTCCACCAATTACTCTGACAATATTAAAAACTAATTCTATAATCTCTGTATTGCGGGCTTGTAAGTAAAGAATCTATGTATGCCACTACTGATTTGCATCATAGCGTTTCCAGCTATTGGAGGTTGAGCACTCTCGCTGAAACCGTCAGATTATGTTGACTGTACATAAAGTATCCCGTCAATAAAACCGTCAATAATCTCTCAAATCCAATAAAACCATGCAATAACAGCAAATATTGTACCTCTGCTAATATTTTATAATGTAGAGTAAATGTAACAGTGTAGATGTTGAAATAAAAACATCCGCTCTGGGATTAGAATAGCTTAAAATAGACACAATTGGAACAGATTTATAGTTAGAAGGATTAGAAGGTAAACAAAACTACAATATATTGCTCTTGGGAAGCTGGGACTTTATTAATAATAAAAATAATATACCGAGTTTAAACCACTGTACAAACATTCTCACAAACATTTTCGTCATGTCCATGTTTAAAGCTTACTTTTGTAGAGCACGGCGCGTAAATACATTGTGTGTGTATGTGTGTGTATGTGTGTGTATGTGTGTGTATGTGTGTGTATGTGTGTGTATGTGTGTGTATGTGTGTGTATGTGTGTGTATGTGTGTGTATGTGTGTGTATGTGTGTGTATGTGTGTGTATGTGTGTGTATGTGTGTGTATGTGTGTGTATGTGTGTGTATGTGTGTGTATGTGTGTGTATGTGTGTGTATGTGTGTGTATGTGTGTGTATGTGTGTGTATGTGTGTGTATGTGTGTGTATGTGTGTGTATGTGTGTGTATGTGTGTGTATGTGTGTGTATGTGTGTGTATGTGTGTGTATGTGTGTGTATGTGTGTGTATGTGTGTGTATGTGTGTGTATGTGTGTGTATGTGTGTGTATGTGTGTGTATGTGTGTGTATGTGTGTGTATGTGTGTGTATGTGTGTGTATGTGTGTGTATGTGTGTGTATGTGTGTGTATGTGTGTGTATGTGTGTGTGTGTGTGTGTGTGTGTGTGTGTGTGTGTGTGTGTGTGTGTGTGTGTGTGTGTGTGTGTGTGTGTGTGTGTGTGTGTGTGTGTGTGTGTGTGTGTGTGTGTGTGTGTGTGTGTGTGTGTGTGTGTGTGTGTGTGTGTGTGTGTGTGTGTGTGTGTGTGTGTGTGTGTGTGTGTGTGTGTGTGTGTGTGTGTGTGTGTGTGTGTGTGTGTGTGTGTGTGTGTGTGTGTGTGTGTGTGTGTGTGTGTGTGTGTGTGTGTGTGTGTGTGTGTGTGTGTGTGTGTGTGTGTGTGTGTGTGTGTGTGTGTGTGTGTGTGTGTGTGTGTGTGTGTGTGTGTGTGTGTGTGTGTGTGTGTGTGTGTGTGTGTGTGTGTGTGTGTGTGTGTGTGTGTGTGTGTGTGTGTGTGTGTGTGTGTGTGTGTGTGTGTGTGTGTGTGTGTGTGTGTGTGTGTGTGTGTGTGTGTGTGTGTGTGTGTGTGTGTGTGTGTGTGTGTGTGTGTGTGTGTGTGTGTGTGTGTGTGTGTGTGTGTGTGTGTGTGTGTGTGTGTGTGTGTGTGTGTGTGTGTGTGTGTGTGTGTGTGTGTGTGTGTGTGTGTGTGTGTGTGTGTGTGTGTGTGTGTGTGTGTGTGTGTGTGTGTGTGTGTGTGTGTGTGTGTGTGTGTGTGTGTGTGTGTGTGTGTGTGTGTGTGTGTGTGTGTGTGTGTGTGTGTGTGTGTGTGTGTGTGTGTGTGTGTGTGTGTGTGTGTGTGTGTGTGTGTGTGTGTGTGTGTGTGTGTGTGTGTGTGTGTGTGTGTGTGTGTGTGTGTGTGTGTGTGTGTGTGTGTGTGTGTGTGTGTGTGTGTGTGTGTGTGTGTGTGTGTGTGTGTGTGTGTGTGTGTGTGTGTGTGTGTGTGTGTGTGTGTGTGTGTGTGTGTGTGTGTGTGTGTGTGTGTGTGTGTGTGTGTGTGTGTGTGTGTGTGTGTGTGTGTGTGTGTGTGTGTGTGTGTGTGTGTGTGTGTGTGTGTGTGTGTGTGTGTGTGTGTGTGTGTGTGTGTGTGTGTGTGTGTGTGTGTGTGTGTGTGTGTGTGTGTGTGTGTGTGTGTGTGTGTGTGTGTGTGTGTGTGTGTGTGTGTGTGTGTGTGTGTGTGTGTGTGTGTGTGTGTGTGTGTGTGTGTGTGTGTGTGTGTGTGTGTGTGTGTGTGTGTGTGTGTGTGTGTGTGTGTGTGTGTGTGTGTGTGTGTGTGTGTGTGTGTGTGTGTGTGTGTGTGTGTGTGTGTGTGTGTGTGTGTGTGTGTGTGTGTGTGTGTGTGTGTGTGTGTGTGTGTGTGTGTGTGTGTGTGTGTGTGTGTGTGTGTGTGTGTGTGTGTGTGTGTGTGTGTGTGTGTGTGTGTGTGTGTGTGTGTGTGTGTGTGTGTGTGTGTGTGTGTGTGTGTGTGTGTGTGTGTGTGTGTGTGTGTGTGTGTGTGTGTGTGTGTGTGTGTGTGTGTGTGTGTGTGTGTGTGTGTGTGTGTGTGTGTGTGTGTGTGTGTGTGTGTGTGTGTGTGTGTGTGTGTGTGTGTGTGTGTGTGTGTGTGTGTGTGTGTGTGTGTGTGTGTGTGTGTGTGTGTGTGTGTGTGTGTGTGTGTGTGTGTGTGTGTGTGTGTGTGTGTGTGTGTGTGTGTGTGTGTGTGTGTGTGTGTGTGTGTGTGTGTGTGTGTGTGTGTGTGTGTGTGTGTGTGTGTGTGTGTGTGTGTGTGTGTGTGTGTGTGTGTGTGTGTGTGTGTGTGTGTGTGTGTGTGTGTGTGTGTGTGTGTGTGTGTGTGTGTGTGTGTGTGTGTGTGTGTGTGTGTGTGTGTGTGTGTGTGTGTGTGTGTGTGTGTGTGTGTGTGTGTGTGTGTGTGTGTGTGTGTGTGTGTGTGTGTGTGTGTGTGTGTGTGTGTGTGTGTGTGTGTGTGTGTGTGTGTGTGTGTGTGTGTGTGTGTGTGTGTGTGTGTGTGTGTGTGTGTGTGTGTGTGTGTGTGTGTGTGTGTGTGTGTGTGTGTGTGTGTGTGTGTGTGTGTGTGTGTGTGTGTGTGTGTGTGTGTGTGTGTGTGTGTGTGTGTGTGTGTGTGTGTGTGTGTGTGTGTGTGTGTGTGTGTGTGTGTGTGTGTGTGTGTGTGTGTGTGTGTGTGTGTGTGTGTGTGTGTGTGTGTGTGTGTGTGTGTGTGTGTGTGTGTGTGTGTGTGTGTGTGTGTGTGTGTGTGTGTGTGTGTGTGTGTGTGTGTGTGTGTGTGTGTGTGTGTGTGTGTGTGTGTGTGTGTGAGTGTGTGTGAGTGTGTGTGTGTGTGTGTGTGTGTGTGTGTGTGTGTGTGTGTGTGTGTGTGTGTGTGTGTGTGTGTGTGTGTGTGTGTGTGTGGTTACATATTGTACCCTAATCCTACCAATAATCAGATTTGTTACCTACTCTTTGTAGGCAATAAAGTTCCTACAAATGGATCGCTCTAAACCTACGAGCGAAATAGATTTTGCCCTTCATATCTACCTTGACCTTAAGCAATATTTCTTTAAAAAATTATCTAAATATAGTTAAAACTTTTGTTTTTATAAAAAATTTGAAAAATAACTTAACTTTATGGAGCCCAACTCCTTATAAATAATGCGAATATTTCTCCGTAAAGATACGTGAATTTTTACTTCATATGATTTAAATAAACCTTTTAGAAAATATCCATTGTATAAACGTTTTGCATTTCACAGTGATAATTTTGATGAACGGTTGCCCTAATGTTATAACAGTTGCACCAGCATAATCATGTATAACATAGGCAACAAAAGTAATATACAAACAAATTAAAGTCAACTCCTACTTGGGTCAACAAAGAAATATTTTATTTTAGTTACTGATCATTAAATAATTACCATTATTACAAATAAAATAAGATAACCTATGAGTTGAAACAGCTGTTCTAACACATAACCTATAACATAAAATCAGCTGTTTTATGAAATCACATGTTATCACTTATTTTAAAGCCAAATGAAACGAAATAACTTGGAAACGTTTTTCTCCAATACAAAACTAAAATTATTAATTAAATCAAATTATTGAATTATAATTTGAAAAAACTGTATACACATCAAGTGTCATCCGCTACAAGTTTTAAAAAATTAATTTGAGCTTGAGTGTAAGAATAAAAAGTATTTTACTACGATTGAAAATTTTAACAAGATATGTACAGGGAGAGTGTGAATTAATAGAAGGAGTTAAAAAAGAATAACTTTGCCTGACAGATCACCACTCTATCCTGTAATTTGCCGAACTTAAGAAATCATTATATTGTATTGATACATATTTAAAATAAATGAATTAGGTAAATTAAAACTTTCAGCCGATTATAACCAAATAAAGCCCGCTTGTAAAAAAACTCATTTTTATAATCATAAATATTTGAATAACCAGGTGTATGTTGATAATTAAGGTCTGGGCCATATGAAACAAGAAATTTAATTATATTCCATAGAAGTTAACTTTAAAATAATATTAGGGTATTGAGAAAAGTACAAAACAGGTGGTGCTCCCTGCTAACAGGGTGGTGTGTGCTTGTGTATGCGAGAGTGATTCGCAGGTATATTGCGGACCTCGTAGCCGTGGACTTGGCCTTGAAAGATTGCAGTAGGCGAGACGTATAGGGTAGTGTAAATACTTTCCTAAAAACATTTCAAGGACTGTCTAAAGACTCATAGTAATTATAAAACTACTAGTGTCATCAGATTACGTACAAATGCGTTGAGATCGTAGCCTTCTGTAATTTTGCGATGACTGATCTTTTCTTACATAAGCTACTAATATATAGCACACTTTTGAATAAGTAATATGTTTTCAGAAGTGTTAGTTTTTCAAGGCCAGCTTACATGGTCCGCCTATAGGTAGGGCCCTCCTCAAAACACCTACAAATATTGAACAAACTATAGTCTTCTTTGCTGATGCTTTGTGATTTTAGTGTTTCCCGAAGTGAGCGTTTCATGTCTAAGGCGTTCCCTTTGTAATCCGGTAGGATATCTTAAAGGAGCTGCATTGTTGGGGTTGTTAATTTGATGAAACTGAAGTAAGTAAGCAAATTACCGAAGTCTGCGTGACACGGTAGAAATTATTTCAAAATGCTTGCGACAACACTTTATAGACGCTGTAGATTGGTCGGGAAGATGGCTCTTGGAAAATAAAGCGATAAATTGCTAACTTTCAGGTAAACTTACAGCTAGGAGCTGACACAGGGCTTACACTACACTTGCCTTGTATAACTCATGTTTAGCTTAGTTGCACTGCAAATGCGGAGGGGCGACATTAGTTATACCCCTAAATGGAGAGACGTCATCATCCACGCTTTAACTTTATAACGAATATTATACTTGAATTTTGTAGTTTATTACGTTCGGTAAATCTTATTAATCACTTCAACAATTGTTTATTTTATTAGTTGCCCAATTACTAGTGTATGTTACCAATTGTAATGTGATATCGTGTCCGATAGTGTTCTCGAGATTTAATGCAGTTGGTATAACTTATAATTTAGAAAGTCTTTATTTTTGTATAGGTTTTTTATACTTTCTTTAGTGTAAATTATTTCTGCTTATTGTTTGATAATTGTAGCTGCTATAGTGTTGTTGTTTATGTTTATTTTCGCGTATGTGGGTGTTATGTTGTAAGTTATGCATAACTTATTAAATTGTATGTGGGCGTGTATTTTAATAACCTTTAAAACCGTATTCGTGTATTCTTGGACTGCAGCCTGTCTTGCTGAGTTGACTTCTTGAATTTTGTAGTCCATTACGTTCGGTGAATCTTATTAAACATAGTTTATGACTATCCGAACTTTAAATTTAGTAAATTTGTTAAAGCTTACTGAGACAGAACGTTTTCGATCGCTATGTGCCGATCTTCCTCAGTGTCTCTGATTGTTATACGTTTTATTAAAACAAAAGTTTCCTCCTTCTTTAAAAACGTTCTCCGAATCAACCTTTTATGCCAAAGACTCTTATTAAATCCAAATATCCTAGTTATCCAGCTAGAATAGTTAATATTTACCAACAAATTATTGATAAATAATTAAAGAAACTATAATCACTACAAATAAAACAAAAATAAAACACTTTACAGAAAAAAAAAAAAAAAAAATATATATATATATATATATATATATATATATATATATATATATATATATATATATATATATATGTATGTATAAAGAACTAAGTCAAAATACAAATACAAGAATTATAATTGAATTTACAATTGAATTGTAAATTATAATTGAATTGTAAACTCAATTATAATTCTTGTATTTGTATTTTGACTTAGTTCTTTATTAATTCACAAGAATACATATTGCGATATATATATATATATATATATATATATATATATATATATATATATATATATATTCTTGATATTTAACGTTATCCATTGTTTTTCCGTTGCACTGACTTTATGAAGTTAATATATTACTATGTAAGTAATTTTTCCACCATTAAGTGCAGAGAAGCATCAGTGATTCGACAATGGTCAATTGACCGAAAGGTACCTCATCACTCAAAGGTAAAATTATTGCACTTAATGGTGGAAAAATTACTTACATAGTAATATATTAACTTCATATATATATATATATATATATAGAGAGAGAGAGAGAGAGAGAGAGAGAGAAAGGGGGGGAGGTATGTAGAGAGAAAGAGAGAGAGATACGATGAATATGTAGATGATGGATTTTGTGAGATGTCTCACAAAATAAGTAGAAAATGCCATGACCACGTCCCCTACATCCTCTATAAAACGATCCATCTGTATTTTAATCCAAAGTTATATTCAAAATCCTTTCGGAACTCCATAGATAGTATTAGCTAATCACCTAGGAAATAAAAAAAAATGTGGAGTTGAAGGTACAGGCAGACAGAGATGAAAACGTATGAAAAATGTTAACTACATACAATCTAGTTATACAATCTAGTTAAAAATAATAAAAGTGTGTAGTTAACCATAATTAAAGAAGTTCCTACAAAATCTTTATTTAGATGTCAAAATTGACTAAATAAAAATTCTATTTCACGACACGAATTTAGTTGTAAGTTACTTAGTTTAACACGCTGTTATTATATTGAGTTTACTATAGTGAGATATATAGGAATATAAATTAATATATTAGTAAACTGATAAAATATTGAAAATTAATATTTTAATTTAATAATGTACATAAATAGATTACATATCTTAAGCTATAAAACAGCTGTTCTACTACATAACCTATAACCTAAAATCAGATGTTTTATGAGATCATATGTTATAACTTAATTTAAGATAAATCTTACGCACGAAAATCTCTGATGATGCGAACTGGAGGATTTTCCCCTTAACCAAATATATTGGGTGACTTCAAAGAAAATTGCGATTTTAAAATAATAAAGAAAAAATAACATAAATAAATGAATAACAAAACTTTTAAATAATAAATAAACATTGCTGTCTTGTAGAATATTAGCGATAATTTCTTGCTGTTTACTTTGCCATAAAACGTCAGCCGGAGGTGTATTCAGTAAAACAAACGCTATTATACTTTGGAACCTAAATTAAACAAAAATAATACACCGGATGTCCTACATTGCTTAAACAGGAAAACCATTTCTACAGTGCATAATAAAATAAACTTTATTATTTAAAAACTAATGGAATTACGGTATTTTTGTTGTTGGACTGTATAATCCTCTTTGTTTTGTTGACTGACTTTTTATTACCTGCCTTTATTTTAGTTTAAACATTTTATTTCGCCTTTTGTTTTAACATCCAAACAGACTGTATTTTTAAACACATATTGTTGTTTAGTACAAATGTGTTATAGTTTTAAGGCGGCCAGCCGGTATTGATACGGAGGAAATGATAGCATTGTGGATATAAATATAATTAAGGTTGGGGCAAAAAGCCTTCTGGCTGATGATATAGGAGGCTCATGGCCTCATCTGGGGTGAGAGACGTTACACCCCCAGGAAGAGCAGAGGCAGTTCGACAAGAATAAGGGAGGACATAATCATCCCCTAAGTTTGGGAGCTAGTGGGATTGGGAGGGTGCTTACCTGGAGAATATCTGATGTCATCCCAGGTGAGAGAGGTATCTAGACGTTACACCCCCAGGGAGAGCAGATGCAGTTCGACAAGAATAAAGGGAGGACAATATAATCACATAAGTTTGGTAACTAGGGGGATTAGTAGGGTGCTTACTTGGAGAAGACCTGATGTCATCCCAGGTGAGAGAAGTATCTAGACGTTACACCCCCAGGGAGAACAGATGCAGTTGGACAGGAATAAGAGGAGGACAAAATCATCCCCTAAGTCTAGGAGCTAGTGGGATTGGGAGGGTGCTTACCTGGAGAATATCTGATGTCATCCCAGGTGAGAGAGGTATCCATACGTTACATCCCCATAGAGAGCAGATGCAGTTGGACAGGAATAAGGGAGGACATAATCATCCCCTAAGTCTGGGAGCTAGTGGGATTGAGAGGTTGCTTACCTGGAGAATATCTGATGTCATCCCAGGTGAGAGAAGTATCTAGACGTTACACCCCCAGGGAGAGCAGATGCAGTTCGACAAGAATAAAGGGAGGACAATATAATCACCTAAGTCTGGTAACTAGGGGGATTAGTAGGGTGCTTACTTGGAGTAGACCTGATGTCATCCCAGGTGAGAGAGGTACCTAGACGTTACACCCCCCAGGGAGGGCAGATGCAGTTCGACAAGAATAAGGGGAGGACATAATCATCCCCTAAGTCTGAGAACTAGTGGGATTGGGAGAGTGCTTACTTGGATAAGACCTGATGTCATCCCAGGTGAGAGAGGTATCTAGACGTTACATCCCCAGGGAGGGCAGATGCAGTTCGACAAGGATATGGGAAGTACATAATCATCCCCTAAGTTTGGGAACTAGTGGGATTAATAGGGTGCTTACTTGGAGAAGACCTGATGTTATCCGGGAATATTAAAGATCTGTCCTCTTATTAATAGTATTTAATTTTTAACAACGACAGATATAATTAAAAAATAGGAGCATAAGGCATTCCTCTGGTCTGGGATATCTGCTTACGTCAGGTTAGGCTTATACCCCACTGTAGCGAAAGGGATATGCAAAGGGGAGGTAGAATAAGAGTGAAAAGGGTGGTTTCCATTAAGACCTGGTCTATATCTGAATCAAAGAAAGGTATTTGCAGCTTCCTAAACTTTCTAATAGTTATTTAATCTTTTTACCGGCTACCCGGTTTTACTACCTCCTACCCGATGTTTCTACCTCTTATCCTATGCTTCTACCTCCTATCCGATGTTTCTACCACCTGCCATGTGTGTCTACCACATACTCGACGTTTCTAGTACCTCCCCGATATTTCTACTATATACTCAGCATTTCAACCACTTGCCTTATACCTACGTCTACCACATACTCGGCTTTTCTATCACCTAATGTTTCTACCAGCTTTCCGGTGTTTTACCGTCTACTCAATATTTCTACCACATACTAGACCTTTCTACCACATATTCCATGTTTTTACCAGCTATCCAATATCTGTGCCCTCCCCGATGTTTCTACCAGCTACCAGATCTTTCTACAAGCTATACGTCGTTTCAAGCTACAATGTTATACGTCGTTTTGTTCTACAAGCTAACCAATGTTTCTACTTGATCTTTCTACCTGCTACCTGATTTTTCTAACAGCTATTCGACGATTCTACGATTTGCTTGAAGTTTATACCAGATATCTGATATTTTTAGCAGCTACGAGATAGTTTTACCACCTACTCGATTTCTACCAGCTAATCGATTTTTGTAATAACTATCTGATCTTTCTACCCGCTACCCGATGTTTCTCCCTCTACCCAATATTTTTACCAGACAACATATCCTTCTACCGGCTATCTATTCCTTCTACCAGCTACTCGATTTTTCTACCAGCTACCCGATCTTTCTACCAACTACTCCATGTTTCTATCTACCATTCGGTATTTCTACTACATACTCAATGTTTCTAATACCTACCCAATATGTGTCCGTTTCCGATTTTTCTACAAGGTACCAGACCTTCCTACAGCTACACGACTTTTCTAGCACCTAACCGACGTTTCTACCAGCTACATGATGTTTCTATCAGCCATCCGATATGTCTATCAGCAACTCGATCTTTCAATCGGTTACCCAATCCTCCTGCCAGTTACTCGATTTTCTACCGACTTCTTTCTACCAGCTATCTGATCTTTCTACCAGTTACCCGATGTTTCTACTCCCAACCCGAAGCTTCTGCCAGCTACCTGGTATTTCTACTAGCTGTCTGATGTTTCTACCAGCTATCTAATCTTTCTACCAGCCACCCGGTGTTTCTACTTCCTACCCGAAATTCCTACCAGATATGTGATTTTTCTACCACCAAACAGATGCTTCTAATACCTACTCGATCATATAAATATGTATGAGTAAATAACGAGTTGATAAATGAAACTTGTGAGAGAAAGTTAAAAAACCATACTTACATACGATACGAGATAAAATTTTGCTTGAGAGTCAACTCGAGTATTTTTCTTCAAAGTGTGAAGGAGAAATACATTTCAGTAGGCTATAAATAATTATTACACCTCCTCATGTAACTCTATGTTCGTGGGTAAAACTTAAAACTTACAACCCTAACAGGAACCCCTCTGAAACAAAGCCCTCACCAAACTTGTATAAAAATATACAGAAGTTAGTTATTTGTAAAAAAAAAAAGAGTGGGAGGGCAGTGGGTAAGAGAGAGTGAATGGTGAAATTCGGAGTTGATGGAGAGGGGTATAAGGGAGGGAGATAGAAGGCGGAGGGAGGTAAAGGAGCGGAGGTGGGTAGGGGAGGTAGTGAGGTGAGGTGTGAGAGGGGAGTGGGTAAGAGTGGGAGGAAGAGGAGAGATTAGGAAATTTTAAAGAAACTATCTAGAATACCTAGAAAATTGTATGAGGCACGATAGAAACAGAACGCTTCAGCTTTTTGTGCAACGAAAAATGAAAATAGCAGAGCGGAATACACTCTCTGGTCCATAATTTGGTTGATATTGTCATCTGCCCAACTATTGTATCAGAATAGTCTTAGTAATCTCAACCGCTCGCAGTTGACAAAAAACATAAGAAAGAATATATATATATATATATCACATTTAATTATAAAAATCCTAAATAGATGTAGCAATATGTTTCTTAGGGTCAAAATCAGCACTCGAAGCCATACATAATGGTGATACAAGACTGACACAAGAAATTAATACTTTTACTAAATATACCTTGCATTCTCCAGTGGATCCCTGCTCATGTCGGAATAGAGGGTAATAAGTGCGCAGATGCACTTCCAAAGGTAGCACGTGGCGAAGATCAACCTCTAACAGTCACTTATACAGATGCGAATTCTGTTGCCAAGCGAAAAATCTCCATTAATCAGCATTTTAGCAATGCAACCATCCGCGATCTAAACTGTCCAAGAAACCTCTCCTCTACAATAGCTAGGCTGCGTGCTTGACATTTCAAGGGTATGAAGATATCACCAACTAATATAAAACCTCATTACATTTGCAAGTACTGTCCTCAATCACAACTAACGCCAGATCATGTTCTTCACTGCCAAGCCATTGTCCGTCCCCTCTTTCAACTTGGAGCACCACCAATTTAAATGCTTCATGGCCATCGGGCTCCAGAACTGGCAGATCTTGTCATCAGGACTTTTGGACGAATCTGAACTTTTTGTACTTTGCACATCAATAGACACAACAGCAACTAATCTATGTTACGATAAAAACCCTTTTATTGATCAAACTCAATATTTTCCAGTAAAACCAAAGATTTAACAATGGTAAAATCTCGAACTCTACCGTCATCATCAACTTTTAACAATTCTTAGGTTTAACCTCAAAGACACGTTAAATGTTATCAAACCTAACCTAAACTACGCTTAAAGTGCGCTCGTTGCTAGTACGTAACAATTATTAACAAATACTCAATGTTTTACTGGCAAAACCATCATTCACCAAACGTCATTAGTAAAACCTAACATCTCCTAAACTCTGACAGAAACAATCACAGCTAAATACAAATAGTATTAAAAAGAATTAAGAGCAAGGAAACTACTACACCGCAAAAAAATATTCGATATTGCAGGTTACCGAGACAAACTTGGCAGGGGTCCAAGACAGCTGATCGAATTTATACCTAATTCATGTCGTGTTTTTAATATTATACAGGTTTGTTTCAAGACGAAACATAGCAGGCAGTTACTCTCTGATAAATGATTTACCCTTGCGGAAATTGAATCCATATCACCACCGTTATCAGTGAGAGCGGTAACCACTCTATCCAAACTAGTATTAAATTTTACCCAAGTAGATAGATGATGAACGATTTGATAGATTTTCAAATAGTATGCTCTTAATTCCAAAAATTACCTTATGATAACCCACTACTGAAGACAAAATGTTAAAAGTATGTAAATTACGGCATAAACATACAATCTCGGCTGAGATAATGCGCCACTCTGTACTAAAGAGTACGAATTGTGTCGATCTTTGTTTACAATTACCATTTTTACAACTTACAGTTGGAAATAAGTAATGTAGTTCCATTTCTAGTTTCTGTAATAATCACAAATGTTTTGGATTTTTGTTACTAAACATACCCTTACAAAATTTAAAAATAGAAACTATTTGTAGGCACACAATTGGCCAATTTATTTACATCAGTTTTCTACTTAGACCCCTATGCATCTTAGGCAAATTATTGTTGGCTTAATTTGATAAAATACGCCATGTCTACAGTAATGCATTTATTTCACTTGCCAATAGATTTTCTTCTACTTTGTGAACATAAGCAAAAACGAAAATAAAATTATTGCTACAATGGATGCGGAAGGGCCGCATTTGGCGCCATAATTCACAAACCACACTTCATTTTATAATTTAATGTCCGAACCCCTAGTTTTAATATCCGCCTTATACGGAGCGTCAATAAATATTAAAATATACGAGCTACAATGTTTTACCATTAAACTAAATGCATTAGTGGAAGGGATTTATGCTATTAAATACTGATTCGCTCCGAAACCTCGC
>JBAIZL010000010.1:92892521-93072521 GCA_036971475.1 Prosapia bicincta
TCAAGATAAATCGTAGCCTATTCAACACGGTCTAATTATAAACAATCTTAACACATTTCAAAACGAAAACTTGTCTTTTAATTAAATATACACGATTGTATACACTCGACGATTAAATTAATAATAATTAATTTTCAATTTAATATTATATTTAGGAAATAACACTAAACCAACAATTAAAAAAAATGTCTTTGTTAGAACGTAGTTTTAAAAACGGAATGCAGGCGCCGCCACCAGTTTGGTCTGTTTATTTAGGCAAAGCCGAGCATATTCAGGTCGTGTGGTTCTTACAATTGTAATCCAAAATTACTTTTATGAAAAAAAATGTTTATGCACCCCTCTTTATATTTAAAAATTATAGAAATATTTTATAAAGCACTTTTCAATATGTAAAATATTTCTCAATTAAGTTGGAATGTAATTTTCCAATAACATTCTTTAAAAATAATACATAAAAACAGTAAGTTTCATACTTCTTGGAATTAGCAAAAGAAAATCAGTCTTAAATTTTATTTAATGACTGATAATAACTTTTTTTAGCTCTCCAATCTAAACGTAGAGTGTATTTGTAGTAGCATGAATTTGTCTGTGATCTGTCATTAATCATAAACACAGAAAATCAGTCATATAATTTTGAAGCTTATATTTATTTCTTCAAAAATTAAATAACTGAATATTGCAAATTTAGATGTGATAAGATCACATAGTAAAATCAGGCATACCTATGAAAAAAGACAGTTTGCTAATAATAAAATCTTTAGGTAGATTATATTTTACATTTTCAAAGTCTGAAATTTCAACAAAAAAAGATTCTTTTAATCTAGCATAAAAGATTTGTTTGTGTCACTTTTATGTACAGCATCGTTGATATTTTTAATAATTTCATTTAGCATTTTTAGCTACCATTTATTCCTCGTCTCACCTTTTGTATAGCCTTTTTGAGTTGTGTACAAAACCAAGCTGGCAAAATGTTATTATTTTTACATATTTCTTCAAACAAGTATTGTGAAACGCATAGGTATACTATTCATTATATTATGATTATGTAAATTTATTCTACGAATTTATATGTAGAAAATTGGGACTTATAATATTGTTCTTTATATTTATATCGAAATCTTGTTGCTGTTCATGACAAGCTGGTTGTTAATTCTTATTACACTTTTGCTATTACTTGCGACCAGACTTTTTGTTAACTAAACGTTGTTAATTGTTAACTTACACTTGGAGGAAACGTTTTCATTGTACGACTTCTTCAGCCTCGTATTTTTGCCACTAGGAATGGTGCAGTTGTGCTTCCTCGGTACCATTATTTTGAAAGTTAGAAGTGATGTGATCGAAGAGTATGTGTGATCTGTGCCATGTTTGTTCAATTAAGATGTCATTTTTATGTGTGTTGCTATGTCTATATATTTCATACTGTTCTAGTGTGTTTAATTTATGGCCTTTGTTGGATGTGTGGAGGATGCTCATGTTATTTTTCATACTTTTGCGACTGTTTAGTGTCCATGAGGTGATTTGCAATTGGGGATTCAATAGTAGTGTGCAGAGCGCTTTTGTGCTCTTTATATCTTTCAGCAAAAGATCTGCCTGTTTGTCCAATATAGAACTTATTGCAGTTGTTGCATTTTAGTTTGTATACTCCTGGGTTATTGTATGAGTTGGTATTGTTATTAATGCTGTGTCTGATAGCCGTTTGACTTTTATTTGTTGTTCTGTAAGCTACATTGTATCTTGCTTTTTTGAATTGGTGCGCTATCTTATTTGTGAGTTTGTTTATGTATGTGAGGGTGATGAATTTGTTTGTGTTCATGTTTTTGTTGTTTGTGTTGTTGTTACTGTTCTTGTTGAGTATTTTTCTGTGTAGTTTGTCTATTAAATAATTGTCATATCCATTTTTGTGAGCTAAATATTTGATTGTGTTTAGTTCCTCTGTGTAGTTAGTTGTCGACATAGGTATTTTATTTAGTCTGTGTAGTAAATGTTTAAATGCTGTGTGTTTATGTTGTATTGGGTGATTCGATGAATTGTGTATCAGTGTGTCTGTCATGGTTGGCTTGCGGTATATGTTGAATTCATGTTTGTTTTGATTTTTTGTTATGATGATGTCTAAGAAATTCAATGTTTTGTTGTTTTCAAACTCTGCAGTGAACTGGATATTTTTGTGTATTTTGTTTATATGTGTTTGGAGTTGTTGGCATTGTCTTATGTTTCCTCGGTATAGTATTATAACGTCATCTACATATCTGTGCCAATATATTATCTTATCTGCGTGTTTGTTGTTATTTATGATTTTATTCTGTTTCTATACTTGAAATCGGTGAACCCATTGGTAAGCCTTGTTTCTGTGTGTAATATTTGTTGCTGTGAGTGACGTAGTTCTATTGTGTAATGGAGTTCAAAAAGTGTATGATTTCTTTTGTGATTTTTTCTGGAGTGTTGTTAAGTCGTAGATTGTCTCATAATATGTTTAGTGTTTCAGTGACTGGGATATTGGTATATAGGTTTTAATGTCAAACGATGCCAAGGTTGAGTTATGAGGGATTTCAATGTTCTTTATTTTGTTTCCTAGATCTATTGTGTTCTTTATATTTGTGTGTGTGTCTAGTTATATTATACTCTAGTTATATTTATACTTTTTACATAACTAGTTTGGAGAATTTAGAGAAAGGGTAAAACAACATAAATAGTTTTATATACAGTTAAAAACATATTTAGGTTATTGTAAATCTGGTAGCTGTAGAAAGACATGCCATAGTAATATCCTTATATTGCACTTCCCAAGACTAAAATATGAATAAAATAAAGATTGATTCACTTACATTGTAAAGGTTCTGATAATGAAGCATGGCACAACTGCAAATAATTTTCCAGTCTCTCTGATAGTATTCCCAGTATTTTTGTTTCAAGATATGAATATTTGCTCTCCTTAAGAACTTCTATGATGACTAAATCTGGAATCAGAAAGTAAATAATCACAACACACAAATTAAAGAGATTTATCCCATTCTGTAGGTTTTACAACTTTAGAACCAAGCTCAAACCTAATTTTGAAAATTTTTCAACAAGACAGTTTAAAATAGAACACTATTAATATTAAAGCATAAATTTCTAAATAATGGAAGTAACACAGTCCAAGCCAACTTCTTTCATTTAGGAATTTTATGAATTAATATTTTTATAAAATTAAATAGTGTGTCAGATTAAAGGCTGATAGATGTTTGATAAATTAAAGTATATTCATCAACATTCAAATTAAATATAATTAAATGATACTTAACTAAGTGAATACGTAAAAGCTTTCTTGCTGGCACGTTCCCAAGAGGCTTTGCTTCGTAAAAGGAACGATTGTTTCAAACAGGTCACCAAATAAGCCCTTATATATTAACTTAGGTAAGATTATTTAATTATAGTTTAATCAGTAAATTCAAGATAACTACAAAAAGCAACTCAAATTAAATAGATTTTAAGGCTTATAATGTGTAAATTGTAAAACCTTACAGTAGGTCTCTTCAACTTGTGTTAAATTGTATTTTCAGTGTTGTTTACACATTTTTTTAAAAATAACACTAAGTAAATTTAAAAATGAATTATTTGAGGAACTTACATAATGCTGTGTAAGTAGAATGCAATTTAATAGATTGTATTTTTTGAGGAAAGGAAAGGGCAATTTTTCTATTTTAATTTTCTGCCTAAACAATAATTCCTAAAAACCGTATTTATTTGAAAGAAAAAGACATAATATTTAACAAAATAAAATTTGTTTAAAAAATATTTCAAACAATCCAAAAAATATAGAAAAAGTTACTGCACTCTTATAAACCATGCACTGAATTTAGTTTGCATATACTCTGTTAGGTGCCAGCACTGCCAAGGGATTGAGAGCAATGTATTCTTCCCAGTTTCTTAGCTTGTTACAGTTTGTATTATATTGTAAGTTAGGCTAATATTGACCAACTTCAATCACTCATGCTAAAACTCTATACAAATTAGAATATTATGTTAGAGTATAGAGTTGATTTCTTTATTTTGCAACAGCAGTTCATGAAATATATTACACATTTTTATATTCTGCATCCATGAACGAAAAAGCTATAATTTGTTTAAAAGTTGAGGTAACAAATTAAAGCTACATGCTTGGAATTTATCATGATGTCTTAAATTATTAAAAGTTGAAACATAATTCAAGACATCATGATAGATTTTAAGTATATATATATATATATATATATATATATATATATATATATATATATATATATATATATATATAAAATTTCAATTGTTAATCAAATACGTTTTCATTCATCCAATGAAATTTAAACAGATTTTTTTTTACCTTTAGTAGATGACAAATGATGTTGAAACAGTTTTTTCAAATATTTATTCATTAATTAATTTTAAAAAAGTTAAAGTTTCTTGATGTAATCATCTTGAATTCACTGATTAAACTAAATTTAAACTACTTAACTAAGTGAATACGTAATTGCTTACTTGCTAACGTGTTTCAAACTAAAGAACCTAAAGCCGCTAGTAGAGGGTTAACTTCGTAAAAAGAACGATAGTTTTGAAACGCGTCAGCAAGTAAGCAATTACGTATTCACTTAGTTAAGTAGTTTAAATTTAGTTTAAAAAAGTTGTTGTCTTGGTAGGATTCGAACTGAGAAACTACATGTTTGAAGTCCAGCACTTTAGCCTGAGCCAACTTTTCCATTACTAGAAATCAATTACTTAAAGGTGTATACGAAATTATAAAAGAAAGGTTCCTTGCCATAATACAGAGATGGATAGAATGAGAAATTATAGGCCACCACCAGCTTCATAAATTAGAAACTAAAAGAAAAGAGGCGAATAGTATCAAACGAAAATAGTAGTTCAACACCGTATATGAAAATGGAAAGTAGCAAGGAAATTTACTTTATATTTTGGCACTTAATACAGTAATATAATTCTGCCATATGTATGTAGGCCCTACATATTTAGATTAATTGACTTATTTTTTTTAATATAATACTTGTTTATACAATAAAAGAATAATAAATTGCTATTCGAAGTGATTCTAATGCATTTAAATTCAGAATATTGATTTAAAAACGTAGTAATCAGGAACAATAATTATTTGAGTTAGTAAATAACATGATGAAAAATGTGGTATTTACACTGTAATTACAAACAAATATGGTAAACTATTTTACCAGAAAATCTTGAAGAACCCAGAGGAAAACAATTTTAATCTCACTTTATAACATACATGAAAATTTATAAAAATTGTTGCATTTACAAAAGTTTTGGTATACCACATTATAATTGAACCTCCAAAATATATTTACAAAGCATTCAGTTAGAATAGGTTAGGTTTATACTGTAATTTTAATTTAAGCTATTGTATTCTTGTTATTCTTAATAATTGGTTGTGGCTAATTATCCCTAAAAAAGTATTCTTAACTGTCAATAAATGTCAAAATATTAAATTTAAATAGTATGATTTTAGTTTACAAATTCCAAAGAAACATTTTTAATGTTTTTCTCATATTCCAAGTATTTCCTATTTTCTAAATAATTTTGTAGAGATTGGATGTGAAGGTTATTATCAACTGGAATTAAGCCTTTAATATACTAAACTCTTATACTATCTTTAATATATACACCTTGCCTAAGCAAAAGGCTAGGGGACTGAATTCTCGTGTACAGTACATATATTTGACTCTCATAAAGTTAGGCTGCAACCAGTTGTTGCCCCTGTATTAATAGATTAAACAAATATAAACTAATGAGATAAAAATACTTATTATTAATTGTGTCATATGTAAATTTACTTGTGTTTTCATTAAAAATAAGCCCATACAGACAGAAATTTCAAACCAGCCTGTATTTTTGTATGTTTAATTATTTATAAAACTTCACATTAGTGTGAAAATCCCTTCTGGAGAGAGTGCATGGTTTGTGTTATTTTTCAGGAACAGGATGCAAATTCATATCCCGAAAGAATGTTTTTTTTTCAATTAAATGGGTTTATTATGTCATTCTAACACCTAACATTAGACACAAGATGACAAAATTAATATTTTTCTATAACAGAAATAAATATTACATGTAAGTGTACTTTCAATACACAATGATTTTAATTTTTAATCAAATTCAAGTTTTAATACATTGCATTAAATCTGGTGCCGTTTTGTTAGCAAATTAGTAGTAATTTAGCTCAGCAAGAAATAACAAAGTCTCAAAAGCAATTTTAAATTTTTGTTTTCACAGACTACAATTCTTCAAAGTAATATTTATTTTATTAAGGTTATTTGAAATTTTATTACAAACTTCTACTGCTGCAGCGAATCTCT
The DNA here is from genome assembly GCA_036971475.1 of Prosapia bicincta. Classification (NCBI taxonomy): domain Eukaryota; kingdom Metazoa; phylum Arthropoda; class Insecta; order Hemiptera; family Cercopidae; genus Prosapia; species Prosapia bicincta. The sequence continues at coordinate 92,898,860 of JBAIZL010000010.1, forward strand.
CAGTGATATAAGCAATAGCTGATCCATTTTGCCAAACTTTGGAAGCTTTATTTATCAGATATGCAACCATCAAACAAAGTAACTTACAGTGAATTCTTTTATGGCCATTTTATAGGCAAAATTATTTACTGATTCCAGTTTGCTATAAACCCTTATATGAAAACTATCTTCAATCTGAATTATTTGAATATTCTTATGAGGGTGTGAAATAAGTATGTAATTTATTATAAAACAAACCAATTTAAAATAATTTTTTTAGTGAACTACAAAAAATCATTTATAATCCTTCTGGAGTAGATTCCACTCCTTCCTGGGTTCTTGAAAATGCATAATCTTATTAATTATTCTTCATGAATGAACTTATTTGGATATTATAAATTGTTTTTGATACAAGAAACACAATTTCAACCCTAAATCACTTACACCTCGTCAAAATTACGACACACCATTCCAAACATTTCTGTATCTGACAAATGAGCGGTTTGCACACATCCATCTTCTCAGTACCTTCGTACCTACATAAGCTGATGTCAGATGCGCAGTGTCACCACTAAAGTTCTCTTAGTGAAACAGAACTCGAATCTTCATTTTGACGATAGATAAGTGATCGTGTGACTTTCTCTTAAGATTGTGTTCTCTATACATATTTTTGTAAAAATTCTTTAATTTTATTAAAAACCTATTCTGCAACTCATTCGTTTTTAACATTCTGTGTTTTCTGAAAATAAAATGGGGTTCAACACTATTTTTAAAAGACTTTTAAACATTTGTGTTTCACTATTTAACTAAAACATAGTCATCGTAATTATTATTTTTCTGTCTAATATCAGGATTCGTAGCTGCTATAATATGTTTTCTAAACGCTAAAGAATTATGGGATATTACAATGCTTAACACATATTAATTAAAAAACAATATTTTGATAAATAAAAAAAAAAAGAAATTGGTACATAAGTAATTATGTGACAAAGTTTAAGATATAATTAATCTAGGGTTAAATATTTATTTATAATATACGTTTATTTATTGTAGTAGATTGTATTTATTTAATCAATATCACAGTTTAAGAACTTGTATCAGTGATCTATGGTTCCTGTTACCTATATTGTGAGCATGATGCATGATAAACTTGATTCATAATATATATTTGTTGATTCCATCTTCACGTGAGCTACTAGTTTTCATTAAAAAACACTTGTAAATATGTTACATCTTCATACTATAATTGTTGAAATTTCAAATACCTTTCCATAACAGAAGTGTTAAAACCCTAAGAAGACTCTATATAGTTGCTATTAAAAAAACTAGGATTGCATTTATTATGAGACAAAATTTAATTCCATCTTCTTCTACATCTACCTAAAAAAACTGTAAGGAATTTTTGTGTACAACAATTCACTTGCTAAAATAAAAGCTGTAAAACCAATAAAATTATTTTATTACATGACCAGTTCAAAACAGACTTCTATTAGATATTGAATTAGAAAATGCTGATTTCCTTGAAATCATTGATAAAAAAACTGCCAAGAGAACGTTTTATTCCCTTACGGAGAAAATGGAGTTGTATGGTCCTCAACTAAATTTTACTATTTGAAAAGAATTTTTTTATAAATATCCATTGACGAAAACATTACCTGATTTACTAGCTTTTCTGAAATCCATAAAATGTTTGGGCACTTGAAAAAGAGATGTAAAAATGTTTTTCCCGAATGAATATAATTGTAGAAAAATCAGAAAATCTGTGAAAACTCAAACATCTAAACTCTTAGTTATAAATGTTCTCAGGATCACTAATTATTCCTTCCAGATACACAGATACATGTTTCTTTAAGGTTCGTAATGGAAAATTGTTTTTTTTTCTGAAACTTTGATGTAGTTCATGACAAGCTGGTTGTTAATCATTTATTACAATTTGAAATTACATGCTACCAGACATTCTCTTAATATAAGTTGTTGAAATTGTTAACTTACACTTGCAGGTAACGTTTAGACTAATGACTTCGCCTGAAGAGGTCGTTAGATGAAAACATTACCTCCAATTGTAAGTTAACATTTTAACAACTTATATTAATAGAATGTCCGGTCACATGTGATTTCAAATTTTAATAAGTGAATATTGCTATTTATACTAAGGGAAAGAAAAAAGTGTACATGTGTAAAGAAGAAATTGTGAAATTTGTTTTTTACTTGTTTTAACTAGTAGTACATATTATAATTTAATTTGTTAAATATAATATCATATATTGTTTATAAAACAATCTTTCTATTTTAGATAAATGTGTAGTTTATTACACACTAGTAATGAAAATTACAATTAGCCTTGTGAAAAACCCCTAAAAAGGTACTAAACACTTGTAAATATTTACAAACTTGCTTATAGTCTCACTTACTTATAATTGTTGAGATGTGGCCGTTTCGGGAGATGTGTCCCATTGTCAACTCAGACCGTAACTGATCTCAAGGTTTACGTAGGTTAGGGTATTACCTTGAGATCAATTACGGTATGAGTTGACAATCGGACACATCTCCCAAAATGGCTGTCCTCAACAAATATAAGTAAGTGCTACTATAAGCAGGTTTGTAAATATTTACAAGTGTTTAGTGAAAACCAGTAGCTCACGTGAAGATGGAATCAACAAATATAAAAAGGTACATTTTGACATTTATTTCAAATTTTGGAAATTCTACTATGTGAGGATAGTTTAGTGTGAAAATATAATTTTTGTTATGAAAACTGGTACACACACACACACCATTATATATATATATATATAATTTAGAAAGAGAATCTACAGGAATGTAGCTTAAAGCTTTACTACTCCATCCACCATAAACTGAGTGTAAATCTCACAACTGATACAAATAACTTATGGTTTCTACTCTATCTAGAGGAACCATTCTGGTTTAACTCTACAAAGATTGAGCTTTTTATGTTGTACATAATACACAAAAACATGTAAAAATCCAAACCTCTTGCAACCAACTCCATATCATTAGTTAGCATATTGAAACCAGTCATAGTAATCAGTTAAAAATTCAAAACAAAGTCTGTAAAATGCATTAAAATTTAATCTGTATTTCTCAGAAACACCTGAGAAACATCAAAAACCAAGTAGTGGAAGAAATAATTATGTTGTTTTCAAAGCAACAGATAATTTGTCTCTTTTCCAGGATAGTTCTCAGCAGAATAAAGAAGTAACTCCATTATAGAAACCTGTATTCAGCTGTATATGACTAAAATTCCTTTAGTAGTTAATAACTCTCCAATAAAGTTACAGCCAACAACTTAGTATTGATCTGCCACCTGAAACACTGTTGTGAGCTTTGGAAACGACTAATGCTAAAAAAAAACAACATGCAAATGAATTTCCCATGAGTTTCTGGTGAAATAGTATTACATTGTGATAACTTTACCAAACCAAACTAATTTTGACCAAAGTCGGTTCAGATAGGTAAAAATTGAGAAAACAAGTTTAATTCAAATAAAAATAATTAGTCCTTTATATAATAAGATATTTATAAAGTCTCCAAGTTAGCAGTTCAAGGTTTTTGAAACCTGTGATAATAAACTCTTGAATTTTGTAGTCCATTACTTTCGATGAATCTTAATTAATCACTTTAACATTAGTTTATTAATATCCGAACTTCAAATTTTGTAAATTTGTGAAAACTTACTGAGACAGAACCTTTTCAATCGCTATGTGTCTTCACCAGTGTCTTCTACTTGGAGATGTTGGGTTAAGGGGTGACGGTTTTAAAGGCGGGTTTTCGATAGTATCAAAGAGTATGTGTGATTTGTATTGTGTTTGTTCGTTTAATATGTTTGTACTTTGTGTTTTTGTGTGTCTGTAAATTTCATATTGTTCTCTTGATGTGGTATTTTTTTGTTAATGTGTAAGATTTCTAGGTTATGGTAAATGTCTGTGTGTTTGTGTCCTGTTTCTTTTATGTGATTGTTACTTGCTGAGTTGGTGTTCTGTTTGTGTTCCTCGACTCTTTTTTTAAAGCTGCGACCTGTTTTCCAATGTGAAATTTGATGCATTTTCACAGTTTAGTTTGTATAGCCTGGTGCTTGTAGTTTATCTTTGTTGTTATAGTATAGTGTTGTATTTTGTATTGTAAATTGTTATTAGTTTCATATGCTATTTTGTATCCTGTTTTTTTAAATTTGTAGGCTATTTTATTTGATATTTTGTTTATGTATGGTATTATGATGTATTTGTTTTCCCTGTCTGTGGTGTTAATTTTAGTGGTTTTTTGTATATGGTCCCATAGTTTGTCTATTATTGTGGTGTTGTATCCATTTGTATATGCTAAATATTTAATGGTGTCTAGTTCTTTGTTTATGTTTTCTGTAGTCATTGGAACTTCTTTAAGTTTATGGAGCATGGATCTGAAGGCAACGAGTTTGTGTTGGATAGGAAGATTTGAGGTGTGGATTTGGAGTGTGTCTGTCGAAGTGGGTTTCCTGTAAATGTTGAAGCTGGGACTGTAATTTTATTTTTGTAGTGAGAATGCCATTGTTTAAAGTAAGAGTGTGTATGTCATTTGTGCAGAAACTGTATCTATAAAACAGAGTTTATAAACTTGTAACACCAAAGGTGTTAATAACAAATTTTTCCAGTCACTATCTATATGAGGTAGCCAAGGGAAAGCAAGAAAATATGTAGGATGAGAATTCAATAACGGCATAAAACCTGTGTTGTAAGTAAAACCAGATTTTACCTAGTAACTAGGTCTTTAAATTTTGTTTATTACTTTAGTCGAGAAGATGAGGCCAAATGAAATAATTTTAAAAAAAGTTTTAAATAACCATATTTTATTAAATTGTAACAATCTTTCTTTTATTAATTTATCACATAGCAAGCAAATATTACCTTATGAAAGACAAACTTAAGTTGCTTAATAAAATCATCAATCTAAGTTATTATCAAGTCTTTAAATCAAAAGAAGTATTGAGATATTAAAAATACTTGTTTATTTTGTGAATGAACTTGATATTTTTATAAATAAATAAGCTATTTTAAAGAATTATTCCAAATACATTTTTCTATCTCAATACTTCCTCTACTAAGTGCAAACTATGCTTACAACTAATCACACAAAATAAATATATTTGTTCTTTGTGCTAGCTGAGATATGTTTTTAAATACAAACTCTAGGGAATATTTGTTAAATTATACTGAATGCGCTAAACCAAACAGTACTGAAACTGAATCTGCTGAAGTAGAACGACCAATACAGGGTCATTCTTGGTAATAGGAGACCTCAGGAGATTTAGTTGTGCCCGAAACCTGGCTTTTTGTTCACAATGGTTTCAGCAAGGTGGTGCAAGCCAAACTGCATTAGTAAAATTGCTTTCCATCAAAAAAACTTTTGGCAATCCCCTCATCTCCCTTGGAACAAACTTTCCTTACCCAGACCACTTCCCCTATCTTACACCACCAAGATCATATAAACCAAGTTTATACCTGAATATAACTAATTTAGCTTTTTTTAACTTGAATGTATTTGTAAAAAGTATTTTAAAAAATTAAATTTAACAACTGTTTCAGTACTATTTATTTTGGTGCATACTGTTCTTGTTAATAATTACCATACCTCAGTAATTCGTAAGTACATAGATATGTGTGTGTCTTTGTTTTTTTAAAATTTAGATTCAACATGCTGTTATATTTATATTGTTACAAATTAAAAGAGTCCTAAAAATATAACTTGCATATATAATCATTTGGTAAAATATTACAAAATACTAATACTACCACTATAATACTATTTATATGTATGCTAAAAAAAGGTTTAAGTGGAATATCACAAATTGTACACCTGTATGGGTATCAAATTTTATGATGTACTTTTAAAATTGTTTAATTATTTGTAAAAATGATCCAATTGTAAGTAAAATTCAATAACAGTTATTAGAAAATTAATTTTTCTTTAAAAGTATTTCTATACTAAACACAAAAACAGATAACAACAGAATCATAAACAAATGTACACAACCATAAATAGAGATCATTGACAATAGATATTTTTGCTTTAAAAAACTTAATTTCAAAATAACCTGTAATGCTTGATGGAGAATCAATTCACTATTGAAGGTAATGTGCATTTGTCATACTAAATACTAAAATAATTAGTAATCGACATAAGGTCATGTTTTGTGTGTGTTCTTTGATGGGACCTAGTTGCTTTTACTATGCATGATAAATATTATTCATGGACAATCGATTTACTATTTAACGTAATGAGCATTGGTTACACTAAATATTAAAATTAGTAATAGACACAAAGTCTTTTTTTTTAACCATAGGTCTTCTTTGATGAGACCTAGTTGCTTTTGCTATGAGTGATAAAATACTTTAACCAAAAAATACTTTAATAAAACCATCTCTCCACAAAGTAGTTTGCCAGTTATTGCTACAATTAGATTATAATGTTTTCCCTGATATCTTAGAAATAGAAGTAATCAAAATTAATGTTATGTGACCAATTGTTAACACTGCAATTTGGAAAAAACACTAAACTAATGATTGAATGCAAAACACATTATAATTCCGTGTCATTTTAACATCTAAACAAATACTAATATGCAACTATGGCATAATGTGAATGTTTAAACAACAGCGAAATCGATCTATGATGTAATGAAACAGATTTATTTTGAATAACTAAGCCTGTATTTACGATAAATTATCTTGCATGTGATAACAATAGTATGTGCAAAGTGAGGTTGAATAACAAAATAACAACGATGCTGATGAATCTGAAGGTGACATCTTTGAATTAGAACCAAACATAAACCACTGTTGCTTTTATAAAAAAATGAACCAGTTAATAATAATGATAACATGGTAAATGTATATATTGAAAATGTTAAAAAAATTACAAGCGAAGTAGCCTCAGGTAAGATTAGTTTGCAGAGTTACTACTATCTGTGACAAGACATAACAAACAAACCCAAAAATGTTGTATTCATTCAATTTCTTCTATTCACACTCTCCTTATATATGTATCTTGTCCAAATTTTCAATTGTTAGTAAAATACTTTCTATTCATCCACTCTAGTTCAAATACTCTTTTATAATATTGTAGTGGATGACACGAAGTTAATACAGTGTTTTCAAATATTAATTTACTATTTAAATTGAATGAATCATTTTCTATTTTAAATGAGAGAAAAACTTTTCACAAAAAGTAAGGTATGCAATATAGTTATTTCTTCCTATTTGGCTTAAAATAAGTGATAACTTACTACACTTTTGTAATAAGTAATTAACAACCAGCTCGTCATGAACAGCAACAAGATTTTGATATATAAGTGATAGCATATGATTTCATAAAACAGCTGATTTTATGTGACACATATTTTTTTTAAAACATGTAGTGGATGACAGTTGATGTTAATGTATTTTTATAAAATATTAATTTATTAATTAAATTTAATTAATTAATTTTAATAATTCCTTTTGGTTTCTATTTTGCCACCTAATATTGTGATTCTGTTATAAGTATATAGATAGTTATACTAATTGTAACTATTTAATAAAAAGTAACTAAAATACAATTTGTTTTTTTTTTTATTGACCTATCTAAGAATTTATTTTAATTTTTTTTAAATATATTACTTATTTAGCAGTTAGAAAGGGGTGAATATGCAATAAATGTGGATTACGTTTATTATGACATTCCTGGCCAATTTTACTAAAGACAAAATCATGACTAACAAACTTTAAACTGGTATTTCATCATATTTATCCAGGAACGCTCGCGCTATTAGATTGGATTTAACATATTTAGTTTTTTCTGATGGAATTATTTTATCTTTTCGTTGTATGCGACTGAACTTCTAAATATGCTTTCTAGATGATGTTGGCCAGCTACAATCCAAATATCGAGTAGATAGCGTGATTGAGAAGGTAACCAGGGCTGAGGGAAGGGGCAGGCGTCACCCATGTTAGGGAGCGCCAACATGTACGAGCAGTAGTGTGAGTGCTGTGTTTGGAGCAAAATAATGACTCGAGTAATTGCGTGAATGTTAATGTTCTTAATTTGTCTATCTTTAATACAAATAAATATGCCATAAATGTATTTAATAGATTGTTTTTATATCAATTACCAAGTTTAAAGCTTACTATAGTCCATACAATTGAAATTTATAGTATAAAACATTATTAACTATTATTATAAATGCTAGATTTGCCCTACAGATGCCAGTCATCATGGGAGTTTCCATAGCGCGAGCAATCCCTGGTTAAAATATTCCTGTGCTAAAATTTTTTAATAAGGTAATGAGCAAAGTATATAGACAGGACTAATATTACTATTTAAAAAAAAACACACACACATACAAAAAACTTATCACAATTTTACGTTATGTTCATCATTTAATAAATGAACACAACTTATAACAAAATTATTAATTAGGAACACTATTTAAATCATTCTTAAATTACTATACAATACTAAAAAATTACTGAAACAATCCAAAATTTTATATAATTTTAAAAAACTATATTATTATAAATATATATAACTATCCTTAGGCTGTAAATGACTGTGTATATATGTGTATATATATATATATATATATATATATATATATATATATAAATATATATATATATTTATTTATTTATAGGTTAGTTTTGGTTGGTAAAGATTATTTAGACTAGGAGACTGACAGACTTACCTTGGTAAGAGTCCACTCTGTAGTCTTGAAATAGAAACAGATAAAAGCCCTTAACCAATGATATATTTCAACCACACAGTGGTCTTTGTCAATCAAAGAGAAAACACAAAAAAAATATGAGAGAATGAAATAAAATAAATATCAGATTTTTATCTGTTTCTATTTCAAGACTACAGAGTGGACTCTTACCAAAGTAAGTCTGTCAGTCTCCCAGTCCAAAAACTATATATATATATATATATATATATATATATATATACATACGTACATACAATGTTTCTCAATGATTAGTTTAAAACTGTATTTTATTTCTATATTCAAAACATCTACAGAAACTAAGTTATTACTATCTAATTTATATTGTTTATTCTTTTAAGCCGTGCATTTGAGTTTTATCTTACTAGAAGTAACGACTTACCTTCAAATTATAATTTAGGCTGTTTAAAAAATTGTTTTTTCTTAGTGAGTAATACTTAAACTATTTGTAAAGTTTAACCTAAATCATAATAATTTTCTAATTGTGTTTGTAACTGACTGAAGTATGAGAATACGAAAGTTTTACTATAAAAATTATAAGTTAGCATGAATATAACAGATAAACACGTTAACTAATATTTCAATTCTGTTTGCTCCTTTGATTAATTATTTATTTATTTAGCTTTCTATATAATCTAGTTATATCTAAACTCTAATAGCAGAAGCAAGAAACAATTATATAAAACTTACTTAAATACAAAATATGTATCAAAAACTAATTTAAATGCAATTGTAATGAAACATAATACACTGATAATACGAAATTATCATTAGAAAATCAACATGTGTGGTATAAAAATAGCTAGAGGGAAAAATCTTTTCCTTCCTTAAAACAGGATAATTTTATCAGGCATGTAAGGCCATTTAAAAATTATTTAATAAAAACTTACAATAAAAATATTGGCAAAAACTCCACAAAAATAACTAATTACAAGTTATCTAAGATTAAACTGTTATGTACACTTCGATGACCATGTCAAGATCATCTGAGTGTGATATTAGAAAATTAAAATCTAGAATACAATAATTTTCAAACTAGAACAACACCAAACCATCTTTATGGTTGCTCTCTTTATTAAGGTTATTATATGTTAATTGTAAACAATTATTACACCATTAAGTGCAATCAATTTTTACCTTGTGATGATCCAATCTTATGGTCACTTGACCATCTTCGAACCATTGTCAGTGAATGGACAATGGTCAAGTGATCAAAAGATGCCTCATCACAAGGTAAAAATTGATTGCACTTATTGGTGAAATAATTGTTTACAATTAACATATAATAACTCTATAAAGTCAGTGCAACTTAATAACATGGACAGTGTTAAATAACACACACATATATATATGTTAGTGTCAGTTTAGTTTGTAAATTAATGTATTTTAGATTGTAATTTTGTAATACAGCCCTCTGATGATGATGAAGTCATCGAAATGTACATAAGGATTTAATTTTAGGTAACTTGTAATATTAGTTATTTGTATTATTTTCATGGTAATGGAGTTTTGTCTATATTTTTATTGTAATATATTGTAATACTGTGTGAGATCATGGTGTATAAATAGATCAGTGGCACACCCAAAATTTTATTAAAGTGGAAGCCAAAAACCTGGAACATTATATTTGGAAATTTTCAAACCCCTATCCAAATATTCCACCAAAATAGAACAACATTACAATATAGCCCATAAAATAAATCGGGGACAGGTACAGTAATTTCTTCCTAACAAGTTAATGAACTTAATTATAAAATATTTTAACAATGACAAAACAAACTGTAAGTTGTAGACCTATATTAACAACACAAAATCAACACACCTGGATTTTTATTTTGCAAGAAAGTCTATTACAGCTTCAATGTCCACTACTATTGCCATTACTCTCCAGGCTCTACTGGTCTGCACGATGCCAAATGGTCGAGTTACCAAGGGCAGGCGTTGGATAAAGAAAGAAAGAACTATTGCCATTGAAATGGGAATAGTATCAAACACCTTTAATAGTTTGTTAACATTTGGGAATAAGTTTCACAAATTAATAGACCATTAAGAGTACTTTTGCAAGTATAAACACTTTTATGCCTAAGGGCATACCACAACTCAAGATCTGGCAACAAGCAATTTTTATTTGAGGCATTGTCAAAATAGTGTGTTGAAAGAAGCAGTACGATGTCCTTATTCTCTACATTAAGCTATTTTGTGTTTGAAGTCAAAGCTCTTCAAAATATCTTTGTGTTTTAAAACTCTGTTCTGCTAAGAGCTGAAGAAAGAGCTGCTCTAGGGAACGAAGACAGAAACTCTGTGATAACATTATTAGACATTTTTTACGGGAAAATAATGTTTTGCCTGTGAATGTGCTGAGCAGTTATTCAAGGAACTTTTACAGTCTTCCCATACATATCTAGACCAGAATAGATATACAGTTGAACATCTCAATTCGTCACTTTATGTAATTTGCCACAGTAATAACAAATATCTTTTACACTTCTTGTAGTTAGGCGCTAACAGAAAAGAATTCCTTAGTACAAAAGAAAATGACATACTTTGTTAAAACTAAAACATAAACAGTTTTAATATGACGTATTTTTTCTTGCTAATGTTATTGTTCTTACAAAATTCTGTAATATGTTTTTAAAATGTCTTTTATGAAAATACGCTCTACACTGCAGTGTTTTTATCCAGTTGTGTAATAGTGTTGTTGAGTTTTTCAACCAACATAAATAAAGTAGTACAACATTAATTACATTACATACCTATCTACACATGTATGTGCTATTTTTACCCACAATTACGTGTTAATTTTACGACTTTCCTTATTCGTCTTTCTCTCAAATTCGTCACCCTCAGTCCCAAACGTAACGAATTAGAGAGGTTCTACTGAGCATCTAAATCATAACAAATGGAATTGGTTTGAATTGTATGTGTTATTTTATATTTTAAATTTCTGTGGTGAGCCATGGTCTCCTTGGCTCCTGGGATCACCACTGATATAGGTCGCAATCAATTTGTAATACTAAATATGATTATAAAGTAGGGTTACCATGTGATAAAAATCCTGAATCTTAATTCAAAACAAAAGTGTTGTTGGATATTCTGTGTGGGGGGGGGGGAGAGAGATATGTGAGGAAAGGTAGAAAGAGCAGAAGGGTGTTTGTGTGTGCGTGAGCGTGTGTGCGTGCATGCATATGTGTTTGTGTATGTGTGTGAGAGAGAGACAGAGTGAAAAGAGAAAGCTTTGTGTGCTCACAAGAGAGAGAGAGAGAAGAGAATGTGATGTTTACAATTTTGATAATAGAGAAATTCTTAATAAATCTGGGTAAGTTCACTAAATGGAAAACTGTAAAGGAAAATCTAACAGTAACCTCACTATGTATTTTAGGAAAAGTCAAAAAATTTTGCAAATTCATATCACAACATGATCATTTTAAAGTAATTTTTTGATTGAAATATTTTGTTTTAAAATTGACGATCAAGCACATAATTTAAAAGTTGAAATAAGCAATATTTTCCCATGACAGAACATTGTAATTAATAGTAAAATCACATAATTCTAATATATATGTGACCTTGAATCTAAACTTTAATGTAGAAAATTAAATATAATTAAATTACAAATACCACTAGTAATTTTGACTTAAAATGTCCAATTCAAAATGTCTCACTATAATTCTATATTGAAATTAATGTCTTAATATAACATCACTCTATAAATTATTAAGGCCATTGGTTAACTAAAGCAAGAACTATTGGGTTTATCAAAATGTAAAAATATTTTAAAAATAATATACATACTTAAATATATAAATATAAATCATAAGTATGAAATATTCGTAGCCTCAATTCAGCTATATAATTATACCGTAATGTTATACAAATCTAATTTAAATAACAAAATATAAAGACGGTGGACAGGATAAAAATATAAATTTTTGTCTATTTCATTAACAGTTTTGTAAAACATACAATCAGAGACTTGAGACTTCATTATTAGTGACTTAAGGATTCTTTGTTTAAAACTAAAACAAATCTAACTTAAGTACGCCTGCTAATTTTAATCATATGTTATATAAGGAAAGTAACAAAATCGTCAACGTACTTATTCTTATAACATAATACATGATTTGCTTCACAATGATCTAACATCTGTCTTGGTTTTTCTACATTAATATTGTGTTGTAATTTTTACTAGATTTGTTTGACAATAATATAAAACCTGTCTTGGTTTTTCTACAATAATATTGTGTTGTAATTTTCACTTGATTTGTTTGACAATAATCTAGAATCTGTATTGGTTTTCCTACTAAAATATTATTTGTAATTTTTACATGATTTGTTTGACAATAATATAAAATCTGTCTTGATTTTTCTACAATAATATTGTGTTGTAATTTTCACTTGATTTATTTGACAATAATCTAAAATCTGTCTTGGTTTTTGTACTATAATATTGTATTATAATTTTTACATGATTTGTTTGACAATAATGTAAAATCTGTCTAGATTTTTCTACTATAAAATTGCATTGTAATTGTGCAATACATTGACAGTAATAAACAATTCACATTGGTTTTTAATGACTAAGTATATTATACTGTAACACAGCCTTCTGAAAAATTATTCATGATATTTATTCATCAAGTATATAATTGCTTCAACAATTAAGGAAGATATAAAAATAATTTATGAAAATATTAATTTTTTATTTTCATTAAAACTATAAAAATAGTCTATGAAAATAACCAAACTCCTTTGACGTTTTTTTATTTATTACCGTCAAACAGCCTACGGTAATATGTAACCCTCCATACCTATGACTTTAAAGTAATAAATACGCTTATTAAAATAAACATTAAAGTAAATAACATTAACTCTACAGTAGATTAAAAATCTCCAAATAACAATAAAATAAGTACAAGGCACAATAAAATGTACATTTCAAGTTTGTTCCTAGTTAAACAGCCATTAAATTGTCTTCTGTTAGTATAGCAAGATGTAATGTGCCAGAAGAGGTATCAGCACTAGCCTGCAGACGAGGTGTTAAGGAAATATCAAGTGCTGTCGGCGAATGCGTTACCAATGCTGGTAACTCACACTCACCGATAAGGACGTCGAGCATCACAGTGTTGTGGGTATATACCTACAAATAGACTAAGGTATTAAATTACCAGGTTGAAAATATATTTTAGCTGACTTTGCTTTCTTGATATTGTTAAATAAAACAGACATTTTAGTTATCCACATTTTTTGTAAAACTAATAACTATCAGTAGTTAGCTTTTAAACACTGACTTCATCTATTTATTTTTAATAAACACATGCATCTTTATATTTTTACTTGCAACTTGTTTTATAGCAGCATAAGCTTTCTTCTTATACATGGCTTCTTCTAAAGCCATGTAAATTTTATCAATTTCAAAATTTCAAGTAAATTTCTGTAAGCCATATATTTCATCAGTTGCTGTCTAGAAGTTACTGTGTGCTTTTGCTTGAGAGTTATTGATTGCATTTTTACTTTATGCACAACAAAAGAATATCTTTAACATGGTGGTACACCGAGAAATCTCAAAATGTTAACAGTTTCAAACCAAACAATGTTAGGATAAAAACTATTTTGATTATGCAAACTAAAGATTAGAAAACCACTTTCAAACCGGATGAACTGAAATTGAATGCCCATGTACCAGTCACTAGAAGCCAAAATCAAAATATTAATGAAATGGTACTGCAAAGTTTGATAATCAGGTTAGCTAGTGCAATCAGGGAAGCAATATATTTCAAGCAATTAAAGGCCATGAAGAAGGCTGTTATAAAGAATTAAATAGCATTACAAAAATAGCAATAGAAAATGGATACAACATACACCTTATAAAATACATATACAATAAATTTATAAAGAAACCTAACCTTAACAAAACACTACAACCTAATCACAAAAACAAAAATAATTTTAAAAAATCTACGTAAAATATAAATACAATAATATCAAAATAGAAAAATATATACAACAAAGAACACTACACTACAACACACAAACCAAATAACAAAATAATAAAATATCTTAATAACACAAACCACAAAACAAATACAGAAAAAAATAACCTATCTGGAATCTACAAAACTACATGTAACGACTGCAACGCATTTTACATTGGAAAAACAAGCAAGTTATTTAATAGTATGAACCGACAAACAACATATGGTAAATAGAACCTAGGTCTAGCAGCTTTCAAAAATTTCCTCAACAAACGCTCAGACAACCCTTACCCTACTACACCTTTCCTTGTTCACCTCTCCAAATTCATTCTTGAAAAAAATAATTTTCAATTTGAGGGAAAGAATTACTTGCAAATAAAAATGTTTACTAGGATGGCCAGGTCATACACAAACCTGTAGATGGGTAATATCGAAGCAGAATTCCTAAAAACTCGAACACACCAACCATTACATTGGTACAGATATATAGACGATATCTTCGTAATTTGGACACAGGGAATATCAACACTGGAAAGTTTTTTGAAGGGCTTATCAATATTCTCTACACTTCAATTTACCTGGGAGAAATCTACAGCAACAATCACCTTCTTAAATGTAGATGTAACAATCTGAGATGGGAATATGTATACAGATGTCCACATCAAACCGACAAACCATCTTCAACTCTTGAGAAGATAGGAGTTATCATACTAGTGGTACACCATATCTAGAGAGCCTCCTAACCTCAACATCAGATAAAACTCCTTTTACCTTCCCCCTAACTTCTACCGTTTTTAACAACTCCATTTACCTTCCTTCTGACAGACTATTAATATCTAGTTTCAAATAATCAATATTTATACAAATCACATATAGCACTATATCATAAACTATAAATCTGTGACATTTGGATATTTATACACATCTGTGGTTCACTTCAGTCTTTTCTTTTTTGATTGACAAAGATCATTTTTGATCGAAATATTTCAATAGTGTGTTAAGTTTTTATATGTGCCTATTTATTTATTTCCAAGAGATTGCAGTTTTGGACTATTGCCATTAGGTAAGTCTGTCAGTCTCCTATCTAGTCCAAAAATTCCTAAATAAGCTTTAAGCTCTACTAGAACTAACCTAAAGATATATATATATATATATATATATATATATATATATATGAATGTTTTTTCAGTATGTAAAATATTGTTTATAACTTTCAAAACATTTCCAGCAATAAATCAGTGTAAGTTATTCCTGTAAGTTAAATTGTCAACTTGTACCAACTTGTATAATAATGATTAGCACCAATGAGAAATCATTAACTTGGAGATATCTTAATTATAAACATTGAACATCTTGGAGTTAAAGTCAATCGAATTTGTATTTTAAAAAATGAATAACATTAAATGGCCTTAAGAGTAAGTTATCTTTCTGTATTTCCGATCAATTGACACTCATGTGTAGGAATTTTACAGTGCTTCCACTAAATATAGAAGTCAATTTTCCGGGACTTTCAGACCTTTACTGCCTAACACACAGATAAAAAAATAGCATAACTTACTTTTGAAACATTCTTCATAAAATTGAATTCAAAGTAGCTGAATGAAGATTTTATAATCAATCCCAAGAAATTTTTATCATAGTAAAATATTTAGCATGATGAAAATGATTGATTTATTTTGTAAAAATATTATAGGTCATGTTCAATATTTTTGTAATTAAAGTCTGTTTATGATGAAGTTTTTATAATTGTGAATTCTATATATTTCTTGTGTTTATAGTAAAAAAAAGTTATAAAATGCATAACAATAATTTAGTAAAGTTGGTTGTTGTAATTATTTTCATTTTACTGATTATATCTTAACCCTTTGGACGCCACGGTCCGATCTATCAGACCAACGATGTATAGGCGAAAACCGCCAAGGTCCGATCAATCGCCAGGAAAACATTATTTTTAAGATGTATTTAGACACTTTTAAAGTTTGTTTCTATTGTTTTGGACTTTCGTTGAAGTCACTAACACTACAGGAAAATAATTTTCACAATGGTAATACCAGTGACCTTGGCTCAGCTATTTGTTTTTGTCGTCATCAGGGGCAGAGTTGATAAGTCACATGCTCTCATATAGCGCGATGTCGTTACTCATGAGTGTTTTCTCATTACTGTTTGTCCTTTTTTTTACAAAGGCAAAAGAGATACAGATAAAAATAATGGAAGTGTCAACAAGGGACTTGGGTATACTGTCGTTATGAAATTATTAGACATGGAAAACTACTTGAATAAAGGATTTCACGTATTCGTACATAATTTTTTTACCTCATTTCCACTGGCCAAGGATTTATATTCGAAGATGACTCATTTGACAGGCACGTTACGAATAAACAGAAAAGGAATATCTCCTATCCTAAAGCAAAAAATTCCTGTTGGACAAACAAAATACTTTCGCAAAACATATTTGCTTTTGGTTGCCAGCCGAATGAAAAAATCACAAAAAAATCAAGTACTTCTCTTATCAACAAATGCGTTTTTGACAAACTATTTTTTGTAGTAGAGTTGTGAAAATTTGCACACAGTATGATATTTAGTTACTAAATTGAATAAAAACCTTTGCGATGTATAAAAATTTTTTTTTAGTACCTATTTTTTTATCTAAAGTAGATTTTTTGTATAATTTTTTTTTCTGTTAGGCATTATTGATTTATCAATAATGTTGTTGTACAAGTAACACTTTTTTAATTACTAAATGTTGATAGCCCATGTAATTATCTATAAAACAAAAAAAAATCATTACATTTGCATAAAAACTAACGAAAGCACAGAGCGAAATGTAAACCGGTGCAAAAACGTTCAAACAGGCCTTGGCGGTTCTCGCTAGTACCGCTGACAGAGCGGCTGGCGGTCAGGAGTTGGGCTGCGGCCCGAGCGGCTGGTGTCCGAAGGGTTAAATAATTATTTAAAGAACTAAGTAGAAACTATCAACTTACTATGCTGACATACTATGATTTATGTTTCGAACCCATCATTTTATTGAAGAAGAATAACCTGCTACTTGAGTTTCAGTTTTTCTTTAGTTCTTAGTTATAAACAATATTCAAGCTGGCTTGTGAGTGAAGGTTATAGACAAAAGAATAAATAGGCTATGACTCACAACTATAAAAACTTTATTATCAGACGCATTTCAACGAAAATATGTCATCATCTTCAGTGATGCTATACAATTGAAACTTAATTGAAAAAAAAAGAACATAACCTATAGGTCAAGTATTTAAAGTAAGTATTTCTTTAAATATTTACTTATGAAATAATTTATTTTTACCAACATTTATTTTTCTATAATGAAACAGATATATTAACAAATTATGAACGATACCTGTGGATTCATCTAAAATGAACAATCACTAGAAAAACATTTGTTTCTTGAAACAAGGAACTGAAATTTGCAAGTAACTATTTAATAGATTCTTTCAGAGAGTACGTCATTTAAATTCTATTAGACCCATATTTTTCAAACACAATAATGTAATTCTTCATGAAAAATGGTGTATTTGTTCAAATAATGACATATAAAGAGAGAGGTTGGAGAACAATCCACATATCTTTGTGTTCTATTAAATATAAATTTTAATTAACCTGAAAATCTAACAGTTCCAAAAGATTTTAGTTTCGATTAATGGTACCATGCCGTACTTTACGAGTTTTCTAACGTCTTACCTGTATTAGCAAAGGCTTATCAACATTCTTCCTGTAAAATACAAAAGAATTGTCCCAAACTGGTTCTGTCTCTATAGTTACAGGTGTTTTTACTTTGGTCCCTTCTGATGTTATCACACAATAAGGGTTGAGTTCTGAAAATATCAAAGGTATTATGTTTAAGGTTTTTGCAATAGTTCTGAATATTAAATCTCATATAGAATATCTGATGTTACAAACATATCTCAATTACCGTCTTTAGAGTCTAATTTCTGTCTCTGCAATAGCGGCATAGATGTGGCTACAGTGTAACAACTTTTTTATGGGCGCACATATCAAGATCCAACATAAAACTTTATACTTTTAGAAGAAAACTAATTTGTGAATTGAGTAAAGTTTAAATTAAAGAGAAAAATTTGTGAGTAAAAAAGAAATTAAAAACTAAACAGAAGGTACAACATGTGTTCAGATTACCTACATAATAAGCTATGGGGAAAAGTGTTTTATTCTCATCACAAAGCCACGACACAAGTAAGTGAATCATATGGGCTATTGTAAATACATGGGCTATTCAGAAAGTAAGGAACATTTCTGTCTGACCCCGCTAGGCGTGCGCCGATCTCGTACATTTTGATGCGTGTGCACTCGGCAACTCAGTCGGCGTCCAGCAGTGACAACGGGAACATTTCCGCATTGCCCGTTGTTTCATAATTTCAACTGAAGATGTACGCTGCGATTGAAAATCCTGCCAGTTGTGAGGTGCGGTCAGTGATACTGTTTTTGTTGGCAAAAAACTTAAAACCGATAGATATTTATCGCCAAGTGTGTGAAGTTTATGGAAACAACGTAATGAATGAAAGTTCTGTGAGAAAATGGTGCATTCAGTTTAAAAATGGCCGAACTGACGTTCATGACGAAGCGAAGAGCAGACGCCCAAGCATTGTGACTGATGAACTGGTCGCTAAAGTTGATGAAAAGGTTCGCAAAAACCGCCGATTCACGATAACGGAGCTTTCGCTTTGTATTCCACAAATTTCACGAACTTTGTGGTTTGAAATTGTCACACAAAGGTTAGGCTACCACAAATTTTGTGCAAGATGGGTTCCGAAAATGCTCACTGACCACCATAAAAGTCAACGAATGGAGGCAAGTTTGACATTTCTGGATGCCTACGACAGACATGGTGATTCACTACTGGATCACATCGTAACTGGTGATGAGACATGGGTAAAACACATTAATTGCGAAACGAAATTACAGTCCATGGAGTGGGGGCACACAAGCTCTACTGTAAATTGTAAACATATTCTGTCGCTGATACAACAATATTTATACTGTAAATAGACATCCTGGAAACAGTAAAGATGACTTTCCCAATTTAGAGATGTTTCTTTTCAAATAAACGTTCTGAAAAAATATATGTGTTTTTTTTTCAATAAAACCGAGGCATTCTCTTTCAGTGACCAAATTGTCAATTTTATTATAAAAATTACAGGAGTTTGAGAATTCAAGAGTTTGAAAATCCTTTCAAGTACTGCAAAATGTTATTTACAAAATAATAAAACATATGTGAATTTTATAAACTTCTAACTACATTTTAAACATAGCGGAATACATTGCCAATTGTATGAACAATTATGACAAAGACTTTTTAGCCTATCTTTTATAATATCCATTTACACAAGCCTTGGCACTTCTGATATGAAAACCCAACAACCAACTATACGTATGGACACCTAATCTCCAAAGATCATATGGTCTTAAAAATATTATTTGGTACGTTTCAAGTACAATGGCACATTTAATGAATATTAGAAAAATTCTATTGATATACAAAACCAACAATACTAATACTAAAAATTAATAACACTGATTTTATTTATATAAGTAGACTTATATTCAACTCAACTTGAAAACTATATACCTTTAAATCTTTAAGTACAACAAATATAAGTTTTAGAAAACATTATTTACAAATAAACTTAAATGAATTTAAATAATTACAACTTTATAGCATCTGGAAGCAGAAATTTCTTTGCCCTAATAAGATTTCCTTTAGTTTTGAACTTACTTGATGTCCAACGACCAGGAGGCCTAACAAGTCCTTCCGCTCTATATAGTGTTACCACAGTCACCCATTCTGGTTCCCCTGAGATACAGGAACAAGAAAACATACTTCTTGGGATATCATTTTCCAATTCCCTGTACACAATACAAAACCAGTGTATTACTGCATAATAATTTTGTAATAACTAACTAAGAGGCAACTACTTTACTTTGAATACTTTAGAGTATTTCATTTTTACCTAACACGGATATCAGAAGAAGAAAATACTCTCAACATGTATCCAGCAGTATCGCCAGCTTTGTATGTATTAGGCACTATAATGTATCTGCCAGTTACAAGCACACCTCGATAGTTTACTTCCCTTTTACGTTTATGATCAAGTTTGACGACAGTAGGACAATGATCCCATTGTTTGTGAAGACGAGTTGTACGATTTTCTTCAATCTGTAAAACAAAATAAAGAAAACAAATTTTAGTAAATATTTACTTAAAAAGTAATAGCTTAATCCACACAATAATTATGATTGTTTCAAAATAAAATCCATTCCACAAAAAATCACAAATTTATCAACTGACCAAACTTCAAATGGAAATATACTATGGTAATTAATAAAATAAGGTTCCATATGCTGCTAAGAAAGAATGAGACGTGCTAGGAAAAATCTGGTAGCACGGTCTTACTTATCAACTCCCCTTCTTTCTGTCCCTACCACTCCCGCCTCACTACACTGCTGAGAGCCGTGCAATCAGCCTTCAAAAATGGAGATCCTTATCGCTGTTACCGCCCTTTGCAAAATTTGTGTTGTGATACGTTTTTTAAATGCATAATGGATTTCACCTATTGACATTTGTCATCAGTTAATTAAATCAAAATTAGTTAATCAAAGTTTATGGGGAAAAGTGTATATCTGTTCAACATGTTCGCAAATGGTGTAGAGAATTCATTGAAGGCGGCACAAAAATTCATGATGAAGACCGGAGCGGAAGGCCTTCAGTTTCAGACGGAATTGTTGATAAAGTTGAAAGAATATTGCTTGAAATTCGGAGGATCACCATTAAGAAACTTGCTTTGCATACTCCTGAGACTTCCAACAACACAATTCATAACATTTTAACCAAAAAATTAGGCTATTACAGAGTGTGTGAACGGTGGGTACTGCGAAAACTTACAGAAAACCACAAACACCAATGTGTCGAGAGTACCCAGCAGTTTTTGCAACAATGTGAAGACAAAGAAGAATTCTTAGTCTGTTGTTACAGGCGATGAAAAATTTTACCCCCGAAACCAAGCAGCAATCACGTGAATGGCGTCATGAAACAACAATTAACTCCGACAGATATTGTAACACATTAAGAAAACTGAGACGTGGGATCCAGAACCGCCGGAGAGGAAGATTGTCCAGTGGTGCGAGGCTCATCCATAACATGCTCGGCCTCATGTCTCACATCAAACTCAAGAACTTCTGACAGATTTTGGATGGACTGTTGTGCCCTACACCCCCTACAGTCCGGACCTAACCCCAAGTGATTATCCTTTCTTCCCAAAATTAAAGGAACACTTGCATGGGCTTACCCTTCACTACCAATGATGAAGTCAAGGAAGAGGTTACTTGATTCCTCAAATGTTTGGCGGCAGGATTCTACACCATGGGAATAGAAAAGTTGGAACATCATTTTAAAAAGGGTTTGGACAGAAACGGTGATTATGTGGAAAAATAGCGTACGTTTTAAAGCTTTAAAATGATGTATTACATTAAGAACAAAAATAAAGCTGTCTATTTTTAAAAATCATGGGCACCTTATTTTATGATGTACCCTAATAATAGCTTAATCTACATAATAATTATGATTGTTTTAAAATAAAATCCATTTTACAAAAAACACAAATTCATCAACTGACCAAACCTCAAGTGGAAATATACACTTCTTTACTTTTTGTATTGTGTTATAAACTAAACTAGATCAATTAAGGCTGAGGACATACAGAAAGCAATGCAACCAAAACTAGAGTTGCTTTTTCACAGCATACAGAGTTGAATGAACATGTTCATAGTGAAGTGATAACAGGGCAACCAGCGAGTGACACAGAAACTAATTAGAGTTGCTCTGGTCATGACATACTATAAACGCGTTGCTCAGTTTCTCAGTTGCCAGCAGTATTTGTTGTGTTGTATATGTGTTTTGTATTGTAGTGCTATCATATTTAAAAAGTTATTTTAATTTGATTTTTTGTGTTTCTGTTTCTTTGAATAGACTTTTATTATACTGCTATAGTATGTCAGAAGAAGAAAATATTCCTTGTTCTGGTCATGATTTGAGTACCCAACAACTTCAAGACAATACGAATGATTACCAAAAATTTTAAAATCTCCACTCGAACTATAAAATTTTATTTGTTTAAAAACTAGTTTTTATTTCATTGCAATGTAATGTTATACAGTACAGTCTCGCTAATCCGGTCTCCGATGATCCGGACGTTCGGCTAATCCGGACGGCCAAAAATTTGTGTTTAGTTATGGTATTTTACAGTGCACAATCAGTCTGCCGTCCACAAAAATATTTATTTTTATACGTCTATATTTGTTATTTTTCAAAGGGGGTTTTCTACTCTAATAGACAAATGATATAATTTATTCATTAAAATATGAATTTACCATATTATTTGTTTCTTTTGCCTATTAAAGTAGGAAAAACGTCTTTGAAAACATATATTCACATTAGATCTCCCAACACTACAACGCACGTGACATCAGAGACATCTTGCGATAAAAGAGAGATAAAGGACCGCTGACTAAACGGATAGACAGTCTATCCGTCTGGCGTCAGGTCAGTTGTGTTGTCGGACGGATGCCACCTTTACTGCTTCTCGCAAGATTTCTGCTCAGTTGTCATTTAATTCTAGTGCGATATTGATCTGTGTTTTTTATTTACGTCTTGTTCAGTGTTCAGTGAAAATGGCGACTAAACGTAAGTCAGTGACAGTGACAATGGAATAAAAACTCCAAGCTTTATTTCGTATTGATGGAGGTGAATCGCTTACTAAAATTGCAAAAGAGTTAGGCCTGGGAAAACAAACTGTTTCCGATTGGAGAAAAAGCGACAGGAAATTGAAGATTTCTTTGCAAAAATGGTTAGTAAAGACAGTTTAGGCGGCAGAAGCACTTTAAAAAAACCAAAAAATGAAACCTTAGATGATGCTTTGTATGTTTGGTTTGCCAACAACGGGAACAGGGTGTTTCATTATCGGGTGTAAATTTGCAACGATCGCGCTGAAACTGAATGAAAAGTTAAAAGGAGGCCCTAATTTTACTGCAAGTGTGGGTTGGCTGAATTTGTTCAGATTTTTAACAATTGGAGGGTTGGGCCGAGTTGAAAGACACTGATATTTCCGAGTGGATTATTAGTGATAATGACATTGGTTATCAAGTGCTCAATCGTCGCGGTGTGCACTGCAAACGCAGAAAATGACAGCTCGGAAGAGGAAACTACACAGACGAACGGGTCAGCCCAACTCATGATGGGGTGGCTGCAATGCTGCAGGGGTTGATGACCTACTTTGAGAAACAAACTGATACGTCAACTGCGGAGCTACTGACCTTGAAACGCCTACGAGATCGTACTGTGAAACGACGTCATTCATAGTTAAAACAAAAGAACATTACGGACTTTTTTCACTAAGTTGTTTAAAGTTTATTTTTGTTTCAGTTTCATTTTTGTTTGAGTTTTTTGTGCGCTTATACAGTATAGTGTAAATAACTTTATGTGAATACATTTATTCAAGGAGAAAGATGCTTTGATATTTATTCATGTCATACCTTTTCTGTTACAATTACAGGATTTTTTGCTAAATAAGCTATGAAATACTGTACTGTATAGCTATATTTAGGCCTCAATTTCACTAAAATTACAATTTCAATATGTTTCCCCGCCCAAAACACATATTGTATGCATTTGTTTGGCTTTTTCCGTCTAATCCGGACTTTCGTTGATCCGGACAGGGCCCGGTCCCATCAAGTCCGGATTAGTGAGACTGTACTGTACTAAGTTTTGCAGTTATACATGAAAAGAAATTCATAAATGAGCAATTTACCTAAGCTGGGTATTATTGTTAATCTTTCTTGAACTGAAATCGGTTCTTGCTAATTAGTTGTTTTTTTCTTCATGTTATAAAATACATGACTTAAAAAGTAGTCTAATTGCTAATGCTCATACGACAATAATTTAAAAAATGGTCTGGCTTAATTCATAAATTTTGCACAGCAATGTATTGGCTTTGTCTCACATGAATAACGTTATAGGGGTGTATACGGAATTGTCTTTTTTTTGTAACAATTTTGTAGTTTCTTTCTTAAAATATACACATGTACGGCATCCTCCTCTGACGACAACATAATTGACAACTAAACTAGCAACTTTCCTGTACACCAACTAGCGACTTTTCTAATATCAACTCAGTTTACATTCCGTTGCGATCACCATTTGCTTTCTGTATGTCCGCATCCTAAGAGTACACTTTCTAACATATAACCTGAAGATGGTAAAAAGCTTCATGTAATCAGTTATACATAAAATTAAAGAAAATCTTCAGAAACCAAGAAACTCTCACTTTGTTTATCCTGAAATGAAAAGGCAGTTTCAATAATTTTATGTCAGGAATTTAAAAACAGACATCTGGATCCTTTTTGTAGTTTCTTATAAGAAAGGAATTGTTCCTTGTTACTGGATCTTTGCTTGAATATAACCTTTTTATGCGGTAGAAATAAAATCTCAAGACAAAAAAAAAATATGAGCTAATATTAACAGTTAACATAAAGTTCAAAGTTATACTGTAATTTTTATCTTTTAGAGATTAATTTATCAGTTATCTTACTGATCTTGAGTTCCCAAATTGTATGTAACTTTGAAATAGCATGTAGTTCTTTCAAATCAGTTTACGATAAGATTTTACTGAATTATAAAGTCTATAGTAAATATATTACTGAAGCTTAGGATTTATCATTTGTAATCAGACGCACTGACATAAAAATCACCTACTTTGACTATATTAAGAAAGTTTATGTTATAAGTGGTATTATATTTCTCTTCATTAATGTTTTGTAGTCAAATCTTTCAAGTACGGTAAGACAATAACTCTCCTGCTCTTGTAAGACTTAAAAAAATGTAAATAAAATAATAATTCAGATAATTAAATATTTATAAATAAAAATTAAATTAAAATAAATATTAATTAATTCTCCAAAACAAAATCTTGATAACTGAAATTATCAAAAACAACTAATAACATAAAATCAAGAAAATAAATTTAAAAATTAAGGTACTTGGCAAGTATAGAACTCCCACATTTAGAACTGGCTGGGAAGCTATAGTTTCAAGTGCAAAAGAACATACTATTAAAAAAAAACATGTGATTAATTAAAAAGGAAAATATCATGAATCACTGAAAAATAAACAATGTAAATATTGCTAACCTACTGTATTAGGTGGTGGTATTGATATATTAGGTGGCCTAAAATATTTAAATAAACGTCAAATCCAATGATAATTTACAGTTAATACCATATGCTTGGAGAACAAACAAAATATTGGCAAGGTTTTGTAAAAATAACTGTTTTGAGGAATACATTGATGAATAACGAATAGGATCAGAAGATGACACGAAAATAAGATGTACTGTCAGGATCATTTAGCTGTGCACTTGCCTTTTGTGAGATTGCAATAGACATGACGGGAGGCAGAGGGCTGTGTTAAGTCAGTATACATACTTTCCTACAAACATTATAAAGACTGTTAAAACAATCATGATTAGTTTAACAACTGGAAACTACTACAGTCCCCTCAGTTTCTGTTCCAATGCGTTACTGATAGTAGCCTTCTGTAATTCTTCCATAGCTGAATATTCGTATGCATAATAAGCTCATGCGGAGATAGGCCATAAATACAAAGGAACATTAAACTTTAAAGATATGTTGAGCCCTTTCGGTAGTCCACCTTTCACAAACTCAATCAATACATTTGATGATGGTAGTCAACCTTATAACGTAAATATATATTTGCTTCCGTTATATAAATTTTTTGTTGTATGGAAGGTAATTCTAAAAGGCAAATAACGATTTGGTGAACTGTATAAGACGACTTGCATGAGATAGTCAATACTAAATACATTTTATGATAAACTGGATTCAATATGAAATAACAATCAATCTTGAAATATGTGTAGACATTTTGGATGCAAAAGCTGTTGATGTATAGAACATTCTGAAAATGTAAAATGTTTTAAGAAGCGGGAACACACATGAAAGCTGGAGTGAGCAAGTGCATGGTTAGCTGGACCCTCAACAGTAAATACTCTGAACAAATTAATTAGCAAAGACAAATTTAGGAAAATTAAAACTGTAAAAAAACTATGAGAGATATTGACTGAACAAAAAATTGTTAAAAGTATTAAAGTTTTAACATCTGTTTATATTAAATGTAGATTCACATTCCAGTAAACAATAATAAAACTTGATATATTATAAATGCTGCTTTAAACATAACCTTAATTATAGAGAAGCCTATAAGTAAGTTCATAAAGTTGATGCTCTCGCTTGAATCCGCTTCATGAATCTGCATCAACTGAACTAGCATTTCCTCCTCAGGCTTTACTACATCACAAGCATACTAGAACATAATTTGAAAGAAAATTATATGAAAGAAAATTATATAACTAGACAACCTTATTAATAAAATTTAAATAGGAAAACCAAAATAAAAATGCAAATAACCTACATGTATAATTTATCAATAAACTGGTATAGTTCTCATCTAGTGTGTAACAGGCGGGAAAAAATCATTCAATCAGAAATGCTTTTAAAAAATCCATATATATAATTTCGTAAGCCGAATTTTGAAAGAAAAATTGTGGGAGCATGGAAGGTTGTACAGAGCTGGAAGATGGCTCAAATTAAAGGTATTGACACTAAGGAGCGGGGAAGATATAGATTTTTCTCAATTTACAACATTTATAGGGTTATGAGGAACTTTAAGCAACCAAAAATCTTTATAAGAAATACATTGTAATGAAAAACAGCTGAGTATGATTTTCAAATATTTCAGCTGAGAAACAGCTGTACAAATATTATATTAAAAACATCTGAGTACAAATATTTTAACAGTATTAAAGATTAATTAGAGATATGAACTTGGGATCAGGTTTAGTTAATGGAGTATGTCTTATCGTATTAGATATGTTTGACAAGGGTATTAAATTCGAAATAATCACTGATCCTGGAAGAGGAAACATATTTTTACCAATAATTAAATTAATATCAACAGATCCTAACATGCCATTTCAAACAACCAATTCCCTTAGAGACTTACATTTTTAATAACTATAAGTAAGGCTTCAATCGACCAACTAATTTTGTGGTACATATGCCAGTAACATCCTGTAAAAAGTATGTCTTACATACAAACTAGTTTTGAACCTGAAGAAACCTTTATTGAGTTACCGAAACCCTATTTGAGTTACCGAAAATGTTATTATTATTTGTGACACAACAACGAAGTTGCTCAGAAGCATTTCTGGTCCATTTGTCACTACTCTTCTTGCTCTGTTGCCTCACTCTCACTCAACAGTGAGAATGGGTGGGCTCCATTCTCTCTCCTCGTCTCTAACTGCCACCACTTCATATGTCTTGAAACAAAACTCAAGAAAAGGTAGTTCAACTTTATCTAGTTATACAAACTGAAATTGCTATTACTAAAATTAATGTAATTATGAATTGAAGTTCATATCTGTAATTTTAAATAAATCATTACTTTTATACAATATGTTTGTCACCCTGTCAGAAATTCCTATTTGTAAATCAAGGTCGAACGTTTTGTGTAGTCGATTACATTAAAACAGAACTTTAAAAAGTGTTTACCACATTACCAAGATGTTAACTAAATTCATTATTAGAGAATATCGTGTAGGCCTAAATAACTTAAAAGAGTCGACTTATGAATTGAGAATCGAAAGAAAGATTTGAAATTGGAATCAGAATCAAAAATTTTAGGTGTCGGTCAATCACTATCTATATGTAGGTATGTATGTGTGTGTATATATATTCAATCTAATAATGAATTTAGTTAACATCTTGGTAATGTGGTAAAAACTTTTAAAAATTCTGTTTTAATGTATGGACTATACAAAATGTTTGACTTTGATTTATGAATACGAATTTCTGAAAGGGTGACAAACATATTGTATAAAAGTAATGATTTATTTAAAATTACAGATATAAACTTCAGTTCACAATTGCAATAACTTTAATAATAGCAATTTCAGTTTGTATAACTAGATAAAGTGGAACTACCTTTCTTGAGTTTTGTTACGAGACGTATGAAGTGGTGGCGGTTAGAGACTAGGAGAGAGAGTGGAGCCCACCTGAGTATGAGTGAGACAACAGAGCGCGAAGAGCGGTGACAAACAGACCAGAAATGCTTTGTTGTGTCACAAAAACTAATAACATTTTTGGTAACTGATATAATCTTTCGCTTTATTTGTTTAATTCAATAAAAACAATTATATATATATATATATATATATATATATATATATATATATATATATATCACTTTCACTTATGTACTTAAACAAAAATCTTACTTGGTATTTATACGAGTTAACTTTCAATGACTGGCCTTGCCATTATCTTCGGGCATACTGAACAGGGTTGTTGTAGACTGCGAGCTGAGTGGATTTCCCGTTGATCTCGGTGTACCGTTATGTTCTATTTTTAGCGTTGTACACCAAGGTCAACGGGAAATCCACTCAGCTCACAGTCTACAACAACCCTGTTCAGTATGCCCGAAGATAATGGCAAGGTCAGTCATTGAAAGTTAACTCGCATAAATACCAAGTAAGATTCTTGTTTAAGTACATAAGTGAAAGTGATAAGTGTATACAAGAAAACAGTGTTGCATAACTACAAATATATATATATATATATATATATATATATATATATATATATATATATATATATATAACTAAGAAAAACAATATATGTGTTGAGTTTCTCTATAATAAGTTAATTATTTACAATTTTCTGATTACCTGTGGATTACGCAAGAGAGTATCTTCTCCCCCACCTGCTCTGTCTGCCTTAGTACCCTTTACACCTACTCGCCAATTATCAAGAAAAGCTGCTTCACGCCATTGACGGCCTGAATAAGAAAACAGGTTCCTGTTCAATAGCCTGCAGATTGTAAGCTCCGTGAACTGGCTCACAACATCTTCCAATGGCATCCTAAGATAGAATAAAATTATGTTAAAATCCGAGCTTTGCCAGTATTTCTTTGTAATAAGTAAAGCTCTTTCATTATGATTTTTCTAATTTAAATACATTACATGCCCTCTTTAGTTTAATTTAATTAACTAATTTAGTTAACTAAACCTACATTACAATACAGATATGAACATGTGGACAAAAATATAGAGTAAAATTATCTGACTATCCAAATCAATTTCACAAAAAAAAAAAAATTAGGGCAATTTTTTTTTAATTAAAAAAATTAATTAACTGCAGAAACATACTGCAATTTAAAAAATAATAATTCTCTTTACATGTGCTTTTGGTCTTTTCTATGCGACACTAGTGTAGGTGCAGCAAAAATATTATTTGGGTGCTGAGTCACCATCTCAATGCAGTTCTAAATAGTTGAGTATCGTACATCGCCACGCAGCAGGCCCGTTCCTATTGTCATTATTCGTTTTAATTAGTCAGTCAGTGTCTTTGATTCCATCGGTCTGTTGTTTTATTTGTAAGTGTGTTTTATTGCTCATCATGATTTCTAAAGTTATCTCATCGTTAGCGGATAAACTATAATACAATCGGGTAAAGGAGTTATGGGTAAACAGTTGGCTAGTATATACGATGTTGGACAATCAACAATTTAAGGCATTAAAAGGAGCAAACCTATATTTTAATCAATTTTAAACGTCATGTCATTGCTTAAAAATAAAGATGAATGTTCTTCAAGGAAATCAAGGAAATCATCCAAAATCAAAGAATTAGAGGATGCCGTTTACAAGTGGTTTTTTCAACACCTGAGTGTTGCCCCACTACCACCTACAGTGATTTTTTATCTATAGGACACCTTATTTCGGACTGATTCTTTGTGAATAAGCTAAGATCTTAGTCAAGAAGCTTATAAAAAAAAATAAACATACATACAGTAATTAATTTGTCATAATCGTTTTTTGGAAATCTAACTATCCAAATTTCTGTTTGTCAGAATTTGGTCCAGTCTTGATTGATTCAGGTAATTGGAGTTCTATTATACATATTTGTTTACTTCAGAATTAGGTAAAATGCCAGTGACAGATTTTAAAATAAACAATTGAAACGTTTTGTACAAAATCAATCAGCAAAACTTAAAGTTCAAAAAGTCATTTCCTTAAGTATGAATACTTTTAAAAACTTGAAAGGGTTTGAAGTATACAATTAAGAACCTTTGCTTGTTCTTAAAAATAATGTAATACAATCCTAGGTCAATTTATCTTCTAAGGAATTAATAAAAAAAAAGTTTTTAATTTCTTTTTTTGTTTAATAAATCAAAGTCGTTGAAATTTTTATTTTTTTAAACAATAGCTCAGGTAAATCCCAAATTTAAGAAATTACTTTTAAGATACCCTTTTAGAGTTTTATTCCATTCATTACTATCAAGCAATAGGCTGTCTCATTTATTTTTTAATTTAGATTTTATCCGTTATTATGTGAGTTATGAGCTGTCTCGGTAAATGAAGTTTTTGGCAAACGAGTAAAACGAGTTATCTCAAATTTATCAGAATCTGTAACCTAACACAGTTCGAAAAAGATTAAATAGAATGATGGATAATATCGTCATGTATAAACTGGCATGGCTTACATTTATCATATTTCAACTACTTGTTATATGTCAGCGATTCCTTATCACAGTAAGGGGCAGCCTTTATGGAGTCTGAACATGCTCTTGTAACATGAATCTAGACTTATTACATTTGCTATCGCCCGAGTATATTTTGACTTTATTTTTTAAATTATATGTACAGAATTTAGACATTTGCTATACTGTTGTCACTGTTATAAAACTTGACCATCTAACCTGAAATTACACGCTGATGAATGTTTCCAAACTTATTATATACCAAAAAAAATTAATATTTTGAATCTTTTTATGCTGTAAAAAATATATAAACCATTGAAAAAGATTGTTTGATTTTCTGTATTTTTCCATACACGTTAAAACTTAAATTTAAATTGAGCTTTAAATAAATCAAAAATTTTATTTTTATGCACTAAATCCATGCCAGCAGTAAATAGTCTATTTCAAATTCAGCATGCAAGGGGTTAAAACGTTTTGCCGAATGTTGTTTATGTATATAAAAAAAATATCTACTAATATTTCTATTTCAAAGCATTTTTTTCTACCCATTTATTTCCTCTTGTATGGAATGTTAAATATTATTGTTACTAATATACAATAGTGGAAATTTAATAAGTCGTAATGTATTTAATATTACAACACATTTTATTTGCACAATTTTATAATAAAATTGAATTTTATTGTTATTTGCTATCAACTTTTAAAAATATGATGGTAGCAAAAAAATATTCAATTTAACATTGTAGCCCAATATTTAAACTACAAGAAATGACTCAACAACTTTTTCGATACTTAGTACGAGTACAAAGATATCTGCTATTTTTCAAGAAATATAACAAGAAGCATGCTAGTTCATGAAAATCGGTAAAACAAAAGTTTTTAGGTCATGGTAGTCGAGCGTTAATTTGTGGTGCACCTTTACATTGGCGGACTATGACAGTTTTGAACCCCATATAAACGAAAATGTTTAATTGAAGTTGGGAAAAAATATGTTACTATATCAGACTGAATGATGCAGCATTTAAATCAGGCCTGGAGATACAGAATGAATCCAACTAGACGATTGAAGAAACCTTCATTGTATCAAACGTGTGAATGGGTTGTGTCTGCATAGAAACTCATCACATCAGAATTGATCAAGAGTTTTAAAGTAATATCAATTTCAAATGAGATGGACAAGGCCAAAGACGAAGGGTTGTTGCAGTGTAACTAAGAGCAGCAAGTGATACACTTCAAGTGATGACTGCAGTAACTATTCAAATGATGAATAATAGGTCCATTTACTCTATTTTACTTTTCATTAGGTATACAAGGTCTGTTCAAAAAATACGCGGACAGTTTAAATTACGCGGCTCAAGTTAGTTTCAGGAGAATCCATTGCCATGAAGCGTACCGCATGTTTCAAGTGGCATGAATGTTTCAAGGGTGGCCGACAGTCGATTGATGACGATGAGCGTCCTGGACATCCTTCAACGTCAACTGACGACCCACACGTTGACAAAATCAACACCCTGGTGTGCGAAAATTGACGTCTGACCATTAGGGAGCTTTCTGAAGAGTGTGGGATATCACTTGGATCTTATTACAAGATTTTGACCGAAAAATTGAAGATGCACCGTGTCGCTGCGAAATTTGTGCCACGCCTGATGACCGACGACCAAAAAGCTTATCATGTCCGAGTTTGTCGGGAACTGCTTGATCGTTCAAATGAAGATGAGAACTTTCTGTCACAAATTATAACCGGTAATGACATTGAAATGAACGTCCAATCATCCCAATGGGTGAGTCAAACGTCCCCAAGACCCAAAAAAGCTCGCCTAGTTCAGTCGAATGTTAAGGTGGTGCTGACAGTTTTTTTTTATGCTAAGGGTGTTGTTCACTACGAGTACCTCCCTGAAGGCTCTACAGTCAACCAGATTACCTACATTGAAGTACTGAAACATCTGAGGAACGCCGTCCGACGCAAAAGGCCAGAACTGTGGAGAAGTGATAAGTGGTTTTTCCATCACGACCACGCTCCAGCTCACTCTGCACTCAGAACTCGTGAGTTTTTGGCCAAACACTCGATCACTGTTCTTTACAACCCCCCCCCCTTACACACCTGACCTTGCTCCTTGTGACTTTTTCTTATTCCCAAAACTCAAAAAACCCCTCAAAGGAAGAGGATTTGAAACGATTTCGGAGATTAAGGCAAATGCGATGAAGGAGCTGAACGCCATCACAAAAGAAGCGTACCAGGACTGTTTTAGCAAGTGGAAGCACCGTTGGGATAAGTGTGTGCTTTGGGGAGGAGAGTACTTTGAAGGAGACCCAAACGTGTAACTTCCAAATAAAGTACATTTTTTTATGACCTCAGACCGCGTATTTTTTTAACAAACCTCGTAGACTATTTTATTTCAATAGATTTTTTTTTTCAAATTCATATTTGAATTTATACTAATAACCCCTATATTTTTTACATATCTAATATTAGCCGTACCACATATTTTTATGTTAAATTTTGGTTAAAATAGAAAAACTAGAAAAGTATTTGCATATATTTATAACAAGAATTAAATAAAAACACTTATACATATGTTACACTTGCCTATAGTAGCACTTATTCTTATAATTGGTAAGGACATCCGTTTCGGGAGGTATGTCCCATTGTCAACTCAAGTTACAGTCCAAGTTGACCATTGGACATATCTCAAGATGGAATCAATAAATAATAATTAAATGTTATAGGTTCTGGATTTTACTAATATTTTTTTTTAATTGTTAGAAAAATATTAGTAATTCTAAAGCTAAATAAATATTTTTGAGAGTAGTGACCTATGACAGGGTAGGTAGATTTCTAAACAATTAAACCTATAATAATCATCTAACTTTGTATACTTTGGAAAAAGTAAACTTGTCCAAGTATACTATTCTTACTATAAGAGAGTGCTGTGTTTCTAAGCCTCTATAGTGAGTAGACTTTTACCAGAACTCAGACTTCTCGTTGAAGGTAAGGCCCAAGCGTTGTCGCTCTGTTTCCTTCACTTTAGCCCATGCTGAATTGCAAGACAACAGCCTACTGAGAGCTGCTGTAGTGTACAAGTACTGCCCTTCACTCTCTGGTGCGTCTGTACTGTGGAAACACAATGTTGTGCACAATTGAAATTAAATACAAGCAACATGAAAATTAAATTCAATAAATTGTGTAATAATATAGTAATAAATTGTGTATAATAGGACAACAAATAAATTAGTATTCAGTTCTCACTTCTTCATATCTGTTGGAGAAAATATAACAATCTTTGAAGGAGAGTAAGATTACTATGGGGAAAATATTATCTTTAATTTCTAAACTATTAATTTTAATAATTTTGTAATATACCACATACTGCCTTAGATTGGTTTTTTTCGTCACAATATTTACTTACATTAAATAATACTTCAATAAGAACAAAGGTAATACAAAACCACACCAAAACTTCAAACAAAACATATTAAAAATAATACCAAGAAACTATGATAAATATTATAAGTAATAATTGAGCTGGCTTGTGAGTTGAGGTTATAAATAAATAAATAACTGAGCACATACTCAAAAAAACAATATATTTTATTGTCATACGGCCGCCGTCTGCCCTTAAAAAAAAAATTTCCGCCACTTACAAGACCACGGCCTCTAAAAATGGGTGTGTCCAGTACACTCCAGAAGGAACCATATCTACAAAGCTAGGCAAGAAAAAGAAAATTTAGTTGCCGTTTTAATTTTGTAGTAGTGTCATTGATGATGATGACAAGTCGTTGAAACAAGTATGACAATAAATTATATTGTTTTGTGAGTTCGTATGCAGTTATTTATCTACTTATAAGATAAATATTACTCGTAGACAAGTAATATTACTTTGTAGCTCATGACGGTCAGTGAAACTTTTCCTATTAATTGATTCTATCTTCTCTTGAGCTACTAGTTTTACATTAAGACACGTGAACATGTATTGATATGCTACACTTGCCAATAGTATCACTTACTTTTTTATTTATTGTAGATACCCGTTTTGAGTGATATATCCTATTATAAACTCTTAGTGTAACTAAAGTGTTTTAGTGTGAAACATTTACATTTTAACTTTATGAATAACAACTTTCTGAACCTATAATTCGAGTCAATATATAAAATAATTATTGAAACTTAATATCTTTGATATTGCACTAAGCAATCTTCATCAGTAACTGATAATAAATATTATTTTGAAATACATTTTATTTTTTTAATTCATTGTAAACTTTACAGTCACGAATAATATCTGTATAAATTTATTTTTTTTTTTTTGAATGATGTTAGCTCCTAACATTTTTATAACAAATTAAAAGCTCAAAATTCATGGTTATTTGAGCACTCAAAATAAACGATGAACCAGTTTAATACTGAGTCAAAAATATTTATTTTATTAGTGCAACATTTTGACAACTAGTTTGTTGCCCATATTAAGCCTTTCAGAAATATTACTTTGCTTTTAATTACCCATATAAAATACAAAGCAAATAAAAGCAATGTAGTATTGTTTTCAGGCTTCATAAAACGTTGTTTTATTAAATGTTTTACTAATAAAATAAACATTTTTTACTAGATATTCAACCTGTTCATCTTTTATTTAAATTAAAGGCTTGGTTATAATAAAAAAAATTTCATATTTTTTTTTAAACATGATAGACTGGAGACTATAACTTACTGTAGATGTTAACGTGTACAGAAATGTGTAAAAACAAGACTAAGGTATCACTTACATTGATTTAAAATAAGGGTGGCTATTTTGGGACATGTATTCCTTTGTCAACTCAGACCACAAAAAGAACAGGGTGTGTGTGGGGGGACTATAATAAGTGGTTCTATAAGATTGGTGTGTTTAACCCTCCGCAGGTCGCGTGGCGGCCCTGTGTGCCACCTTTTTACCTATTAGTTATCAGTTGTTACAATCTTGAAAGGAGGTACTTGCCATTCCTAGTATTTGTTGTTGACTATATTGATAATCGAATGAATCATCTATTTTGGTTAGTTTTATCTCAATACTGGTCCCAACATGCTTTGATCACAGACACATCCTCGTTGTAGCACAGAATATTCCCCGCGACCAGTAAGTATATTATTATTATATTTCAAAATTATTTTTTATAATTTTGTTTTAAAACAAATAAATTTATGCTATTTAATTATTTTATTAATTAATTTAGCAAATAATTTCTAAAATTACAATGTAGGTATTACGTTTTAGGTAGATAGGCTTGTTGAACCTATAAAACGCTCAAATCGGAATGTTACAAGGGACAACTTTTATACCAGCATTCCATTGGCAAAAAAACTTTTTAAAAATAGTTTAACTCTTCTCGGGACTCTAAAAAAAAATAAACGGGAAATCCCACCGCTGTTTATTTAAGCTGGTAAATCAAGAGAAGTATGAACATACGGGAAAACCAGAAGCCATAATGGATTACAACTCGACAAAGTTCAGAGTCAATACAGTTCACCAGCTATACTTCCTGTACTCAACTTCTCAAACAACAAGACAGTAATTTTTTATAGACACTTGGATATCGCGGAAATAAATTCTTTTGTAATTTACAAATTTAACAACCCGGAAAGTGATGTCAGGAGAAAGAAATTCCTGAAAGACCTTTCTCATGCACTCAAGGAAGATCACCTGAAATAAAGGGCACAAATTAAAAAACTGCCCAAAGACATAGCGCTGTTCCTTAGTCCATACAGAGATGTGGTACCAAATATTCCTGTCGCTACTGGATCTGGAAGATGTGTTTGCTGCTCAAAAAACGAAATACAAAAACCACAGTGCGTTGTTCAGAATGCACCAGATTTATCTGTACAAACCATTCTAAAAAAATAATCAAGTTGTGATGACTGTTCAAATCAAAAAAGTGAAACGGAAGAAATGTAAAAGTTTTTATCCTTTTTTTAACAAAATAATTTAAGTTATTGTAAGTAATTGTTCTTTTTGTATATTAAAACAGGTTTCTTTTTAAAAAGTTTTAAAATTTAATCACTTACTACCAAATACCCACTTGAAATAGGCGAAAAATGATGGACGGCCCTCCATGCGACCGGTATTGTAAAACTGTAAGACACGACCGGCGGAGGGTTAATTATGTCAAAATGTTGTGTCAATTGTAATCTATTTAATAACAAATAAAAGACCTACACAAAACTCAAAAACTAATCATTTATTTATTCAGACACACTTCAATGAAACAGTCAGCATCATCAGTGAGTGTTGCTACAACAAACTCTAACTTACAACTGTTAGAGTTTATAGTAGCAAGCCTAACAGATGATGATGACTTGGTCGTTGTAATGTGTCTGAGTAAATGAATAATTAATTTGTGAGTTTTGTGTATATCTTTTATTTGTTATTAACATAACCTCAAGCTAAGCTCCAATAGTTGGTATAGTCTATTTAGGTGATGAGAATGTGTGTGTGTGATTTTAAATGTCTTTATACATTTCATATGGGTCAGTTGTGTGGAGTTTACTTACCTTATTTAGTTTACGCAAAATTTCTAGTTTTATTGATATGTTTGTGTAGCTAGGCTATAATGTAAATATAATGTACAGTAAACTTTCTCCAATCCGGCATTGTGATGTCCGGCACAACGTTTGCACAAAATATTTATTGTGAAATAAGCAATAATGTCAAAAGGAAATAGTTGTGTAATGCAGTATGTATTGCTGTTGTAATATTAAATAAATTGAATGGTAAAATTGATTTCATTTTTAATTGTGTAATGAATGTTTGATTCAAATGGATATGTTTTGAATTCAAAGAATATACATAGCTTAAAATGTTTTGATGTCAATTAAAATTGTTTGAAATGTGATAAATAGGTATAATGGGTGAACTGGCCTTCGGCCGAGTTTGGGCCTTGTCAAAGGTTCGGAAACAGCCCATTCCTTTCTAAGGCTTTGTGAGCCCCACTCTCGCTTTCAGTTCAGTTTTCACCGTTGCTTTACTATACTGTGAATTTCAGACTAGTCATTTGTTTGAATGTCGGATGGGAGTAGTTGATTTTAGTTTTGTGTTTTAGTGCTTGTGAGATTCTTATTGACAGTGATATGGGCCCTAAGGTTAAACTGATCAACTATGATGATGATATCCGTGCTATGTATCATCTTGCAAATATTACGAACCTAATCCAGTTAACAGATCAATGTGTTCTGGAATATATGAGAAAAATATGTTACCATTTTACAATCTCTTTTGGAAGTTACTGAAGGGGAAGAAAGCATTGTAAGCTTCAGAATCATGGAACAAAATAAAAGAAGAAACATCTTGTAAGTCCTAGATTAGAATCCTGAGTCATAAAGAAATTGTTGACTGTGTTATTAATTCACAAGAAGAAACAGATTTGACATTTCTTATCAAGAAGCTTCCAGGTTGTTGAAATTCCAATCTGAACAATTTGAGATAAGATTATTGAAATGGTACACAAAACTATTGAAGGGAGTGATTACGAGAATAAAGATGAAGGTTCAATTGAGACAGTACAAAAAGGGAAAATTAGTCACGATGAGGAAACCACCACCTTGGAAACTGCAGACAGACACCAGGCAGATTAAACAGCAGATGGTGCTTCTGCTAAGGTGTCTATGCAACACCGTAGCATTAAAATGATCTGATAAGCAAACGAAGAAGACACATAACTTTTCCCAAAAAAATGTAGTAACTGTGAAGAACAATGTATTCCTAAGCAAAATGTATTTATGAAAGTACTCAATAAAGTTCTATATACATATTTTGTGTATTCTTAATTATAGTTTTAGGGTTCATTAGAACTCCTGTTTTTTCTAATAACAGGAATGTATTTTTGTGTAATCCGAGTTTCTGGGAGGGGGGGTCTCGGTCCTACCTTGAATTATCGAGAATATACTGTACTTGTAATTTAATTAGTGAATTAAAGAGTAAGTCAATATGATCACAACAAGCAACTTTGATTCTATAAACTAAAAACCCTATCCAAATAGAAAGTAAAATGTTATGTATGCAAAACCAATGTGTACATACTGTTGTGAAGTGTTGTTACCAAAAGTTTTTTTTTAAATCATATGCATACAAAAAGCATATGTTGTTGGAAGAGAGTGTATATCACTAAAACAATTGCTATCAATGTTTTGTAAAACCCACATCGTTTTTGTTCAATAAATGTATTAAATAAGGCAGTTCTAGTTTAAACCTTAAAACAGGGTTCAGAAACTTAAACTTGTCTAAACACAACATCGACATGCTAAAACTATATACAAAAGGTTGTTTAGTAAAATTAGAGCATGATTAACAAAATAAAACAAGTGAACTTTGATAAAAAATAAGTTGTGCTTACATATATTTTTATATATTCAAAATAATGTCAATAATGAGCTATTAAAATAAAAGTAAACAAATAATGAAACATTTATAAAATGTATAATTTTATAAGCTTTATACAGGCTATTGATTGAGTTGTGATAGATTTTGTAAGACACACAGACTGTGCAAGACCTTACAAAAAGTACCTGGTCTGTTTATCAGCCATCATTATCACTCTATTTTTAGACCTATTCACACTATTTGGTAAAGTTTGACTTTTGCGTTCATCAACTTTTGTAGAGATTTTCTTTGGAGACTTATTTTTCAACTGATGACTTTTTGTGTCTTTCAGCTTAGATTCTTGTAGAACTGTAGTTGTCAACTTTGGTTTATATATTGGAGCATTTAATAAAAAAATAGACTCTGGAAGTTGAGGAGTATCCAGTAACTTGTTTTTGAAGTTTCCTATTTTTCGTGTTTTACGCCTAAATACACACAGCTATGTTGTTATGTTGTTCATCTTGAAATATGTTTTTATTTAATAACTCAATAAAACTAATAACTTATTGTTTATTTCTTAGGACCTAAGTTTGAACCTTAATTAAATTAGAAGGGAAAGCACATAGGGGAACTAACAATGAATTAGTGGATTTACCCAGGTTTTTAAATATAAAAATAGAAATACAGCTAACAATAAAGATATTGCCTATCTTTAAATTATAATTTTAGAAAATTAACCTTTACAGAACATTTAGAATTGTATTACTTTTACAAATACCAAAGAAAGAAATATCGAGACAGTTTTATAATATTTGTATGTCAATTTTGTTTTGAAAAAATTCATCAAAAACATTATACTTATTGTCATTGACTTATATTCATGTTATTGTATTTATTTATTATTTTTAATACAATGGATAATGAGGAGAGTAAATATAGATAAACGAATGGATATAAAACCTTCCTTTATAGCTGAATCTAAACATTTCTCTGACTCAAAAACAGAGTATGCCTATTTCAGAAAAAAAATCTACTTCTTTCACCATTTAACTACTAAAGATATTTGTCAGTAGTTTAATCCTATCTAAAATTTGCCATATTTACATGAGACCCTGTACATTTTTGCCTAAATACCAAAACAAAACTAAAAAACAATTTCATTAATTTCTTAATTTAAAATATCAGTGTTAACTATCTAAGTAAGATCAAAATCTTGCTGTCAAGGACATCATGAATATACTCGTTCATTAACACTTTCAGCACGGCTAGCATTCCGGCATGCTCTGGGTTCCCTTACGAGGTACAGAGAGCGTGTCGATGCGCTCCTAGCTTATTTTCTTAGATACGGTGAGCTCACCAGCACACTCCCAGGTTAATTGAAACTTCTCTACTGTCGATACACGTTTGTATAAAGGTTTGATTTTTACTTCAATGCTTCAGAAGAGTTTGGAGAATATTGTGCCTGAGTCGTTTTTAAATCCGACCATCCCAATTTAACTTTTGATGCTTCAACTGTAACAATGTTTCAGGGAGTTTTTATGAACAGATTTAATTTGGTTTAACTTTTATATTTTAATGTTTTTTTTTTAGCTTGAACTATTTAACGCGGCAAAATATCCGGTAAAAACAATAATCATAAAAATTAACTAAGCTTTCTGAACTAACGCAAGAATAAACGATAACTGTCCTTTTAGAGTGAATGAACCAACTCGAGGTGGGAACAGACTATTGTAAATATGTGTCATTGCAAAATGCTTGGATCCCCGAAAACCTAATGTGTCAACATAAGATTCTAGTAAACAAATGTCAGCTTATCTCGGCTATAAATAGTCTCTCATGTGACATATGTATTATCTATGTCTCTGTTTACATTATCGATTTCCGAAACACTTAGCACAAACAGAAACAAACAAACATTCCGAGTGAGTTAAACGTTGAGTGCTTATTTTAGTTTGTAA
This sequence comes from Prosapia bicincta, assembly GCA_036971475.1. NCBI lineage: Eukaryota > Metazoa > Arthropoda > Insecta > Hemiptera > Cercopidae > Prosapia > Prosapia bicincta. The sequence goes on from JBAIZL010000010.1 coordinate 92,940,490, forward strand.
TATATTTTAGTAGTAGGGTCTTTAGTTTTGTATATAAATTTTCTTTTTTTCTCTGTCTTTTTTATTGTGTTTTCTTATTTGTCATACAGTAATTTATTTACACTTTAAAAAATGTTTTAACTTGCCTATAGTAGCACTTACTTTGCTTGTTGAGGACGGCCGTTTCGGGAGATGTGTCCCTTTGTCAACTCAGACTGTAACTCAACAAGCAAAGTAAGTGCTACTATAGGCAAGTTAAAACATTTTTTAAAGTGTAAGTGATTACTAGTAGCTCACGCGAAGATGGAATCAACAAAAGTAATTTATCATTTATATTTCTTTTTTTAAATTGTGACCCGATAAATAAAACCATATTTTAGAGTCTAATACACTGTTCTGATGTCACCAATAAACATGTATATGTTACAAATAAAATTATTGAGATGAAAACAACGGGCTCGATAATTAGATGGTACGACAATCTATGCAACCCGCATGGCGTTCCACTGCTGTCAGAGCTGGAAGTTAACGAAAAACAGACAGTAGTTTGATGAGATCACCAATATCGCCGCCGTGTTGAAAGTGTTAAGGAGGAAAAGTTATATTACCATTAAGTTAGAACTCTTTTTTTCTCTAAACATTCAACAAATAACTGAAAAGTCCATAAACATTAATGTTTAACTTATGAACGTTGTATCTAATTCGATAATTTTACCTTTATTCAGATTGGTAATAATTTTTTGTCCCGGAATGTGTTTGTAAAACAATTTTAAGAGAGACATGAATGAAGAATAAAGAACACTACCCAAGGTTGAACTGTACATGTAATATGTTCTTCTAAATTCAATAGTTTTTTTTTTAATCTGGGAGACTCAAGTGACCAAGTCGTGCAGTCAAGGGGTAAAGACAAGAAATAAGTTATAGTATAATAAACCAAAAGAAAATCAGCCACTTATAGGATTAGATGCTAAAAGCCAAGTAGAAAATATCAAAGCAATCAATTTAACAGGATAGGAGTAAATCGTTTCTTAATTTTTTTATGAAATCTAGTTTCCATAAGTTATATAGTTAATTTTCCTATTAAGAGACAATAGAGAGAAAGAAACTATATGGTGTCGGCTTATAAAGAGAATAAGAATGAATAGAATGCCAAGACTAGCACTTAAAGGAAACACATGGTAAGAAGAAAACAAAGAGGGAGTTGAAGAAAAAGAGAAACAGGTTTGAAAAGACAAGGAGAAGAAACGATTTCACAGAATAAAGTTAGAGGAGAAAGATAATTGGAAGAATAGAACAGAATGGATGAGGCCGATGGAAAAAACCATTGTAATATGATGAGCTGATGTATTCTGTAAGTTAACTTTATACTTTCAGGTTTCTAACTAAAATTATTTTAATGTAGTTATTTTTTTCAAATCATAAATAAAACAAAATTCTTTTAGTCTGTATACAAGAGTATTATTGATTTGGTTAATAATACCAATTCACAGACTGATCTTTTATTATAAAATTCATCATATACACATTCTTGTTTGTTACTTCAAGCCAAAATACACAAAACATTCAATTATGTATCAAGCAAACATATAATGTCTTTCACTGGTAGTATATTTAAGACTTACTTGTACATTGTAGATGGGCAACGGCCATGGTCTCTTGGATCTCTTAATCGTAACATTAATGCTTTTTGACGATTCCTACAGAAATTAATAACTTTAAAAAAAAAACTAACAAGAAAATCTGATACAAAAGAAAGTATTTAAAAAATAAACACATATACTATAATGTTTAAATAATAAATGCAGTTGACTTGCGAGTCAGGTAAAACTATTTATTTACACAGGCAACGTTTCAATAATGGGAACGTTATCGTCACAAGGCTTTATTCCTCCTGCACTCTATTGAAAGAAAGCCCTGTAACATAACCTTAGTACATTTATTTCATTAGCTCACAACAATTTTGCCTTTGTGTGCTACTACTTTTGGATTTTACATCTACTTCTCAGGACGCACGTTTAAGCTTTCTTGAGTTTATGGCTGGTACACATAGACAAAGGTGCTATGAGTTAATGAAAGCATATATATGCTGTTTTCTTAAATATACTTAGGTTATGTCAAGCGCTATTTTTTAATAGAATACAGGAGGAATAAGGCCTGAATACCATTATGTACCCATTATTGAAACATTGCCTGTGTAAATAAAGAGTTTTACCTGACTTGCAAGTGAACTGCATTTTTTATTTAAACAATAATCTCTGCGAGTATAAACATGATTAAATAAAATAATGATTATTGTAAAGTGAACTGAACTATAGTGAAAGCTATTTCGATGACAAAAGTAAATAGTTTACCTGGTCATGTGGAGTAAACTGGAAGTTAACAATAAATTTGTGTTAAGACCACACAAGTCTGTGTGACTACCACAACTGAGCAGACATTATCAACAATATATGACAGATCCTATGTGATCTATGGTGATGTCAGTTGAGTGACTTAGTAAGTAATAATGTATACAGAGTAGAACACAAAATAATCCAAGATTTTTATTTAGTATTAATTGATAGGTAATAATTTTCTGTATTGCAATTAAAATAAATATTACATAATAAAACAAAAAGTTGGATCACTTTGTGCACCTAGCCATTATGAAGATCTTGGCCTAAAAACCCAAAACAAAATTTATTGTTTAAGTGGTCATCTAGGAAACTAATCATTGACGAAGAAATTTAATAAGGGCTGAACAAAAATTAACCTCAACTTAAAACTATTTGTTAAATAAGTAAATATATTAAACATGTACAAAATTAAAGAACTAGTTTAAGAACAGTAAAAACCAACATACTAACTCAAAATCTCACAAAAAAATAGTTTTTAATAAAACAAACACATTAGTTCATAATACAGACTAGTTTCAGCAAGAATGTCGCCTTCCTCAGTGCTTGGCTACTACAAAAATAGTAGTTTTATTGAAAACTAATTTTTGGTGAGATTTTGAGTAGACTATCTTGTATTTTACCGTTGTGAATAGTTCTCATTAGCTAAGCTGAAATTAACTAAAAATTAATAAAGCCAGTTTAAGATTATATCAAATTTATCTTATATTTAAGATTATCAAATGCATTTACCAAATAAAAAAAAAACTAATTAACCAAGTACTTTGTTAATTTTATTTAGAGAAAATATTTTTCTATTACATCTAATTATGATTCCAAACTGCAAATATACAATATTTTTGACAATTCTTTAGGTTTTAGATCTTTAAAACATTTGAGGTTGAAAGAATCAGAGATCATATATAATAGGTTACCTAATATTCCCCACATTTTAGGTAAATTCACAAGTAAATTAAGTAAAAAGTATTAAGCAAAATATAAAAAATTGTAAGACAATTAAAATCCCTAATTAAAAATGATAATGTATGGGAAATTTATATCTAGAATTTTTTTATTGTTATAATATTAACTTAAATGACTACATCTATTATCTGATGTTTCAGTTCTACTTTAGATTTCTCAAAGTTACATCTTCGAAGTTGTTAACCTGTTTTGATAGGCAGGAAATAATTGAACGTATTGAAATATAATCTACAATTATTTGCTTTTATTAAGGGGAACTAGGTAGTTTTTTTTTTTTAACTTACCTATTCTGTGTGGACTGTCTATAACTGAACCCTGGCATCTTTACAGGAAAAAATATGAATAACTATTCTAATTATACATCCATGTCTAAATCTACAAAACACTGTGCAGAAAACAAACATACAACATGCCCAAATTTCTAGACCTAACTTACTCCTCCGTGGAGGAACCGGGACGACGACCTATGTCACGAGGATCTCGTAAACGTATCATGCCTACTTTCTCTGTTCCCCTAAACATGAAAATGTTTATTTTGTTATATTAAATTTGTTTTTGCCACTTTGCTGATAAGAAAGATAATATTAAAACTTGTATTATCATGGACATCATCTAAAATTAATAGAACTAAAATTTCCAAAATAACAGAATTTTAAAAGCTAGGCAATTATTTAAATTTTATTTGATTTCACTTTGTACTATGTTAAATGTAAAATGTATATTTCTTTTTATTTAAAACCAATTTTTTACTTTACAACAAGGAAATATAAAGGCAACTAAAAAATTACAAGAATTAAAAAAGTGTCATGCAAATGGATCAAAGTACACTCTTATAAAAAATAATACAATGCACTATAACAATTACAATAGATTTATAAAAAATCAGTTCGCAAGTAATGCAACATTTTAAAATACAAAGAACAAATTATAAATTGTCCGTATAGAGTCAAATGTTACACATGGCTGTTTACAAAATAGCAGCTGGTTGTTTTGACTAAGCAGTAAAGAATCTAGTAGTACTGCTTCTGAAATTCACTTAATTATAAAGAAACTTTTGGTAAACAAACTTTTTAATCAAGAACTTTCAATCATCTGTCACCTTGATTATTAAAATTCATTAAATATTTATTCAAGACAGATGCTAAGTCATTTATTAATGTTAAAGCTAGAAGCATGTCAGATGGGTTGAGCAAACAATTTTTTTATGAACTTTGTTTGTCGGTCGCATTTTCTGAGCAGTTTGTTCAGTGTTCTAACAAAAGAGCAGAAACAGAAGAGTACACAAAGCAAAACAAGATGTTTCAAGAGCTGGTTTTACTTAAAATGCTATAAGGTGAGCGATATGATGGTGGGAATAAACATGTAAACTTCTGTTCATTTTTTTTACTATCCAATTTTTTAATCTCTTAGCTAGTCCCATATATTTTTTCTTATATTTTTTAAAAAAAGCATTTTTTTAAAATTTTTTAAAATGTTGAAATTGAATTAAAATACCTGAATAATGATCGGAGCCCTGTCTCACCAAGATGAACGCGTTTTACAGCTGTTACATGGTATGCATGTCCTTTATTCAAACCAAGAGATGTACGTGTACCAATTTCAGCTATGGTTGGTGCCTGTACATAACAATACATTTAAACTTTAATAAAAATAATACTTAAATTAAATATTAAAAATAAAGTTGTTGAAAATGTACAGCTTTCAGGAACAAAAGGAAATAGTAAACCATTTAACCTGCCCCAATACTCGACTTTTACAAACAAGATGAAACTAATGTAATATCAACTAATTTCATTTTGTAAACTATGTTAAAAGAATTGGCCTTTTGTCACAGTTTAATGGCAACATACATAGCATTCTTTATAAACAGACATGTTGTTTCTTTAATTGTACTTGTTTCTTTAATTTATAACTGCTTGTTTCCTGTCAGTATTGGAAGAAGGCCAGGCATTAATAACATAGCCTGTGCATGATTCATTTCCTCTAAACCTTCATAAACCCATTCCAGTTAAGATGTTGCAAACATAAAAAATAAGCCAAATAAGTAGATACACTTTGTTGAATTGTAATCTTGCAATGAAAACACTATAAGGCTCACATCACTAAATGCACAAGGAAAGTTTGTTATCTGCTAGCCACACCCACTTCATTTTGTTAACACACAGCTAGCTGGTCAAGATTAATCAAAGGTAGTATAATATAGATTATATATCACAATAACATGTTTTATTATGTAATAGTTTATCAATATGAATAAATATATCTTTAATAATAATATGATGCATCAGGCATAAAATAGAAACTTTAACCAAACATAAACTATGAATATACATACTCAAATATATAATATTTTATATATTTCAAGTGTATATCAGCAGATCAAATTTAAATGCATTCAAACAGTATAGCCTATATATTTGGATATAGCCTATATATTTGTCATTTTTCCTAAAAACATTTACTGTCATCTTTCCTAAATCATTTACTATTTACTGTACTTAGAACATTATTGCATAAATATTAGTTGAACTTTATTTAATGTCTGTTAATAACTATTAAATGTGTTTAAGGTTAATGACAGATCGCAGACCAATTCTTTCTTTTACAATTACACTCTATGTTTCTATTTTCTATTTGAAATTCCTTTTAATAGCTAAAAGTTTATAATTCTAATATTAAACTATAATTTACAGTTTATAATTCCATAAACAGTACTTTTAACATAATTAAAATAAAATATTTCATTATTCTTAATAAATATTAAAATTTACAAGATAAACTAGCAGTGCAATTTGACTTTTAAATTTTAATATTTAATAAGGATAATGAAATATTTGATTTTAATTATGTTAAAAGTATTGTTTATAAATGTTATAAACTGTAAATTATGGTTTATCAGTAGATTAATAAATTTTTAGTTCTTGAAATGGATTTTTGGAAAGAAAATCAAAACGTAGAGTGTATTTGTAAAAGCATGAATTGGTCTGTGATTTGTCATTAACCTTAAACACAATAAATATTAATATCATTGGATTCTAAATTAGGAAGAAATTAATCAAATATATCATCAAAAATAACTAGTCTCACTTTTTCAAACTTTTACATTTATAACATATTTAATAAAAAAGTCATTCATATAAATTGGTTCCATCTTCACGTGGGCTACTAATTTTTAACTAAAAACATTTATACCATATATTTGTACACATGTTATACTTGCCTATAGTAGCATTTACTTTTATGATTGTTAGGGACGGCCGTTTCAGGAGATGCGACAATGGCAAACATCTCCGAAAATGGTCATCCTCAACAATCATAAAAATAAGTGCTACTACAGCCAAGTGTAACATACGTACAAGTGTTTTGAGTAAAAATGTAATTCTAATTTTCTTTTTTTTTACTGAAGACACATAAAATACAGGCAAACATTTTTATATTTCATTAAAATATAATTTTTGTAATTATATTATATGTCCCCTTTGAGTGAGACTGCAATACACAAAAATTGGAACTATTTGTTTTGTTAGTTTAATAATAATACATATAACTCAAAGAGAGCTAAAATCACCAAAAGAGCCCATAGGCGGTGGACAGCAGGACAGTTTGTGATTAGAAATTTCATGTAGGGAACAACCTTAAAAACACTCCCGGAATAGCACCATCAAAATGAAAAAACATGGGAAGATAGCTACTGGCAGGTTATGATGTCAGATTGTAACAGGCATGACCTACAGTTTGTATCCAGGCCAAATTGGTGGAGAGAACTTTTTTGGGGCAGAAAGAACAATTTTAACATTTTACCATTTACAATTTTAAATACAAAAGACATCCCTTTCAGGTAACAAAACTTTATTATTGATTTTTTTTAAGAGATTAAACAAAGGGCTCTATCAGGTCCAGAGGCAGCATGCCTGAGTATATTATCTTTAGATGATTTTATTAAAGACATCAAGTGACTTCTCATACAGCAAATACACAAACATAACACTAAACCTACAAATTCTACACTAAATAGATAAAGCAGATGCCTAACAACCGAACCGTATATTTTAAGCTGCACCCAACGGCCAATTACATTATAACTCAGAAACGCATTTTGACATCATAGCCTCAAAAACTCACTCAAAAATCACCTAATATCTTTATCCTAAAACCACCACCCTCCCTCCCCAATCTAAAACCAAGACATCAGTTACAGCATGAGTTTATAATGGGATACAGATTCCAAAATGGCAGTTTTAAATTTAAAAAGAACCTGAGTGCTTCCAGAAAATTTGAACTTTTGAAATGTTTGATATTATTAAAACAGGAAAAAATAAATGTACAATATATCTTATCCTATCAATATTCAAATAAATATATTAATTATTTTATCTTACTATCAGTATCCAAATAAATATATAAATTTAATCAACTGTAATAAAGTCATTAAATTAATAATGAATCCAAAAAAACATTACAACTTAGTAAGAAGATACTATTTTAAATGTCTTTGTGGTTTTATAAAAGGTTTAATTCAATATCAAAAGTTAGCCATAACTTTATACAAGTAGGAAACAATGACTACAATAATTGAACATGGTAATTGTTTCAGAAATTCAATGGCAGACTCCATACTGGATCCAAAGCCATCACATGTAGTTAATTTTTCTCTAAAACTAAAACATCAGGTAAGACCTCTATTTAAAATCGCTATTCAAATAATTTTTTAACAGGTTTCAGCCTAATATTAATTTTAATACAGTTAGCAGGAAATTTCACACAAAAATATATTGTTAATGATGTAAATTATTTACATATACATCTCTTACTACAAAATTTTTAACCCATTTCTTCCCAATAGGACAACATCTATAGTTTATGTGATTTTTCCTTATTTAATCTACATTTCTACTACAGAAGTAATAAAATATGAATCTGAATAAAATCCTGAATATGAATCTGATACTTTTGGTTTTTGAGTAATGACCTGTTGCGTTCACACAACGTTGGGAGTTCCGTGCATCTCGCGGTGTTGCGTTAACGCAACGTTGGGAAATGGCGTGTGCTGAAAAAAACATGACAATCATTACACGAAACGATTTATTGAAACACAATGTGCACATAGTTTTACTTTTTAGAATTTATTTCAATCTGAATTGTAAAATGTTTTAAAACATTCAACATGTATAAACACTTGTCATTTCCTGCATGTGTAGACTGTTTGCCTGTAGCACACTTTACATCTCCGTCTTGCATTACTTTTGTTTCGGTCTACGATGTGGTCTGTTTTGTCATTTCGTACGTCGTCTGGTTAAGTAATTTGGTCCGTTTTGTCTTTTCGTACGTCGTCTGGTAAAGTAATTTTACTACAGTGATGTAATAACAGATTTTTGCTGCGCTTGTCAGGTTCTTCAATATTTGCTGATCGAAGTAAAGAGATAAAAAGTTGCGATCTAAACTCTATCTGACTGAGTTTATTTCCGGTTGATAAAATATAAAATTTCCATGCATTTACTACAGCACAACCAATTCCATTTACAAATAAGGTCCACCACCATTTTTTACCTCTTATTCTAATTCTGTAATTGGCAATAGCATTATCATGAAAATCCACTCCGCCCACTCCTTTATTATAATCGTTGATAACATTCGGCTGCTTTACAAAGTCCTGTTTCCTTTCTTTTCGATTGTAGCGTTTTACATTTAGGGATTGTTCAACCGATCCGAATTTTGTTATGACTGTAACAACTGAATTATCCCGCCATCGAACAACAAAAATATTCTTCTTTTTATCAAAGGCAAATTCATAACTTCCTTTCGGAACTTTTAGAAATTTTTTCACTGATGTGAGCGGAATATTGGGCTATCTATTGTTCTTAGGGGTTCTTTTCCCCTATTGTTCTTGATACTAAGAAATTCATCTTTGTCAGTTTACTTACTAAAGTATAAGTACTAAAAAAATTATCAAAAACAATTATGTGATTCTCTGGATTTTCAACTATTCTCAACAAATTATAAACGACCTTCTCTCCTAAACCATAGCCGTTTTTTATTTCACCGCCTTTTCCCCCATATGGCTCAAAACTGTATACATAACCATCAACAGAAGCAATGCACCAATTTTTGAAACCGAATCTCACTGTTTTCCCTCTCAAGAACATTTTTGCTAAATGACATCCAAAATAACTATTTGCTCATCTATTGATAATTTATGTGAAAACAAAAACTGACAAAATTTTGTATTTAGTTCATCAAAATAAGGACAAACGTTTGAAAATTTATCGGATTTATCTAGTTTATTGTTGTCTGATAAATGAATGTATTTTTTTGATTTCATCAAATTTATGTCTAGACATTGTATCTTGTACAATTGGTACACCTTTATCAAGATCTTTACTCCAATACATTTTTGATTCAGGTAGTGAATGATACCTTTGTTTTAAGAACTGCAATCAATTCTCTGCTGTTTTCACTTTCGTTTAAAACTCATAGCGGATCTACAGGTCAATTGCTTTCAACACAGCCGATATATCTCAACTGCCGGGGAACTCCCAACGTTGTGTCAACGCAACACATGCGAACTTTTTGAATAAAGGGGAAGTGGAGAGCTGTAGTTCAACGAACATGACTCAGCAGTAAAGTAAACATGATAAGAAAGGCTGACATAGCAAAACAATTTGTTCCAAGAATTGATAGATGTTTATTTCTTATACCGAAAACGTTTATTTTCTCGACATTTATTTTATCGTAATTCAAGTCCTTATTGACAAAGATATATTATTAAAAATAAAATAATTATTGCATGATAGAAAAATACTCTATTCTTAGAATAAATAACACACTTCAAATTGAAAATTACTCACTATATGGAGGAGTTGTATGCAATAAAATATACTGTTGCGTTTACGCACCGTTGGGAAGAAATGGGTTAGTAACTACCATGTACATTTAAAACGTAATTAGCATCTTTAGAAAAATTTTTGTACTATCATTGTTCTAAGGATGGAATCTGTGTCATGAAAATATACTGTTCTCATAGTACACAAGCTTGCTGCTTTCCATCCACGACTAATAAACATATTCATTAACAACAAAGACAGAACAAACTTAACACAGTAAAATGCAGAAAATGTAGTTATAAAGACACCATAAAGACAACATAATATGCAAAAAAAACAACACACAGAACACAACAGACAATACAATAAAACTACAGCACACAAAAACAAAAGTACATAACCTTGACCTATTACAACAAATTACAAAAAATAGCAAACAAATCAAATACATCTTCAAAAAATCCAACACAACCAAAAATATCAGTTATGATATTGCTTAGATTTACAATATCGTAACACACCTGAGCAGTCGTGTCCATGACTTATAACATTGAAAAATACTCGTGTTTGATTAAAAATATCACAAGAAGTAAGAGAAAACTATAGTCTTCTTGGACGTCATAAACCTAAAATAGACCACTCCCTAACAAGGTAGCCTGCAACTCTAAATCAGAGTATGTGGATGGAGTATTGCGTTAACGTATGATATGCCAAATTTACTTGTTTGCAAACTTTAAAAATAGTTATTTTTGTTTAGATTTGGCTCCAATTTATTGCACCAGGAATAATCACAAGCATTCTTTACATAGTGACTATAGCAACTGACATCATAGTTGGGATTGCTCTTTTACTTCAGAGACAAATGACAGCAGGTGCAGTAACATTGACTATTGTGTATGCTCCAGCCGTAGTATGTTTTCTACTACAGTTGACATTACGTCAACCATGGACCTTCAAATCGTTCATGATTTGGTTTCTTAAAGGATTCTTGCACTTTATTATATTTCCCCTAAGGACTTTACAAAGGTAAGTACAATATCAGTTAGGAACAAAAGAAAAAGATTGTTTATAAATGTTAAAGTTGCTTGTTGTAATCATTTTGAATTCGTTAATTATCGTTTATAAATGGTGGAAGAATCTTGCCATGGAAAATTAAAACTGATGTTTTGAACTAATTTTCCATACCAAGGTAAAGTTTACCTAAATTTCTGTAAAGAAATTTAATAGTTTCTTTAACAGCAAACTCAAATTAAATAAATTTTCATTATTTAAAATGACAATATGTTTAAAGAATTATACAAATGTATCTTTATTTTGTGAGTGAGTTAATTGTTTGATGTTTATTAAACAATTATTATTTTCATATTACTCTAAAAGATATACTAAGTCAAAGTAAATTATCAAATATTTTAATAACAGAAACGCTAGTTATGGACTTATTTATCATTCACTTTGCACGTATAGTGTAATAACACTACTAAGTGATATTTTTAATCAAACGCGTTTTGCTTTTGCTTAGAGAATTTTTCAATGTTGTAAGTCATGGACAAGACTGCTCAGGTGTGTTACGATATTGTAAATCTAAGCAATATCACAACTACAATAAAAATATTGAAAAGAACCCCAATACCACAAAAATAATCAAAAATAACAAATAAGACAAGTTACTTAAGATTAAACCCTTATGTACATTTCGATGACCATGTCATCATCATCAGAGGGTCTAGTTACAAAACACAATCTAGCACACAAGAAGTTACAAACTAGAATGATGTAACTTCTTGTGTGCTAGATTGTGTTTTGTAACTAGACCCTCTGATGATGATGACATGGTCATCGAAATGTACATAAGGGTTTAATCTTAAGTAACTTGTCTTATTTGTTATTTTTGATTATTTTTGTGGTATTGGGGTTCTTTTCAATATTTTTATTGTAATATATTGTACCACTGTGCTCTTGATATTGTGTAATATCACAACTGATATTTTTGGTTGTGTTGGATTTTTTGAAGGTGTATTTGATTTGTTTGCTATTTTTGTAATTTGTTGTAATAGGTCAAGGTTATGTACTTTTGTTTTTGTGTGCCGTAGTTTGTTTGTATTGCCTGTTGTGTTCTGTGTGTTGTTTTCTTGCATATTAAAGTTGTCTTTATAATTATATTTTGTGCATTTTACTGTGTTGAGTTTGTTCTGTCTTTGTTGTTAATGAATATTAGTCGTGGATGGGAAGCATCAAGCTTGAGTTGTATTGGGTGGTTGGATGTGTTGTGTATTTCTCTGTTTTAGGTGGTGGGTTTTCTGTATACTTTAAATATATTGTTTATTGTTATATTTAGTCATTTTAAGATTTAAGAAATTTATTCTGTTCTGTCGTTCTGTTTTAACTGTGAATTTTATGCTGTTGTGTATATTGTTTACATGATTGTGAAATGAGTTATGTCTTTTATTATTAATCTTGAACAATATTAAGTCTTCTACATATCTGTGCCAGTGTATTATTTTATGGGAATATTTGTTATCAAAAAATTGAACTGAAATGATGATCAATGCCTAGTTTATTATTTTAATATTACAAAGCAACGTTTCAGTCACATTTTAGGTGACCCTTTTAAAGCTTTAAAATCTACAAACATAAAACGTCTTTTATCCCTTTGCATGCTATGTTAGGAGTTGCAAATTTCACTTGAGCACTTAATTCATTGATAGTTTTTTTTAAATAGATTAAAATTATATTTTTTTAGTTCTAAAGGATTATTGTTAGTCAAACTTATTATGGTTAAAATAGAAACAATATTAGTGACCGATAACATAACATTAGAAAATCTTCATGATTATCATCAAAACATGTTAAAAGGTTAATTATTTTCAAAATTATTCATAATGAAAATCAATAAAGTTTTAAAATTAATAAAATTTATAAATAAATGGGGGAATGAAAAGAACTATACATAACAAAAAATAAATATGTAGGTATACAAGTAAGTAAAAAATGTTAAATGCTTGCTGCCTCGTCGGTGAGAAAATATATCTGCTTGCCGCGTACAGGCTACTCACCGAATAAGTCCGCGTATGACACACCTAAGCAAAACTCAACTTTTAATGTCTGCCAACAGCTGAAATGAGTAATACAACCAACAGAATGAACTCCAAATACTAAAGAAACATACTAACGCGTTCCTTGACGTTTTTCTGTTTTGACATTTTTCTGAATTTCACTTGATATAATGCTGTCTTATAAGCAATAGCTAAATATTCCGCTTAGCAACGTGAAGTGATATTAATGATCATTGGGATATTCAGCTTATGGCGTACTAAGGGTTAATGGTAAATTAACTTTTAGAATTTTTTTTTTATAAGAATAATAATTTTATAAACATTCCGTTTATTAGGTAACAGATAATTTACTGGTTTCTTGATCAGTCTAGGTGAACTAATGTTTTGCCTCGTAGAAGCAGCGCATAGTAAAAATGACGTTCAAGTGTCCTTACAAAGCAGGCAATCTGCACTGCCCCAATGTGTACATGTGTATCTTTTTCTCCAACCTTTTCTTCAGTGTGCTCCTCAAGCAATTCTTCAGTTACACCTTCTATATCTACAGCTTTCAACAAATATCTTTACAGGTGATTATATTAACCCACTTGTTAATCTAATTACATCCTCTATTATAAAGTATAATATTTTACTTTTAATATTTTGTCTAACATACTATAACAAGTACAGATTTTATTTTATACACAACTAAAACATAAACAGAAATATTGAATAGAACTAAAACAAAATCTTATTTATTTGCAGAGCGAGCACAAATTTTATGCATACTTTGCTCAGTAACAACAGTAGCTCTGAGTTTTGCATTTTATCATTGTTACGAGTCAGAATGTGTTGCTACACAATCTTCTACACTACAAAAACATTCTTATGAAGAAATGACTAAAGCCGAAAATGAGGTTCCATTTATTGTAAGAAAGCAATGCATAGATATACAAGATGAAAAACCTGCTGGAACAATGGTAACGTATCTTGGTTTTGTTCCCGCTTGCTTGCACTTTATCTTTAGCCTACTTATACATTACTACTTATACATTTTCCTTAGAGCACAGTTCAGCATCAGTATTCAAACTATTTGAGACTACAGCGATTGTGATAATCAAAAGGTTCAGATAACTTAAAACATGTTAATTTCAATAAAATATATTGTAAATATGAGGTCTGTTCAAAAAATATGTGGACTGTTTGAATTTCGCGGCTCAAGTTAGTTTCAGGAGAATCCGCTTGGTGTCGCTAGGTTCATATAAATCTGCTGATTAAAACACGGTATTTCACTCGTAGATATCTTCATTTGTTGATGAGTTACACGCAGTTTAGTAAAGAGTGTTTTTTTCGTTTGTCAGATTGTAAAATGGACAGCCTGAAGGAGCAACAAATTGCTGTGAAATTTTGTGTAAAACTAGGGAAATCTGCAACAGAAACATTTGCCATTCTTAACACGGCCTACGGCGATATTGCCATGAAGCGTACTGCGTGTTTCAAGTGGCATGAACATTTCAAGTGGCCGACAGTCAATTGATGATAATGAGCGTCCTGGACATCCTTCAACGTCAACTGATGACCCACACGTTGACAAAATCAACACCCTGGTGCGCGAAAATCGACGTCTGACCATTAGGGAGCTTTCCGAAGAGTGTGGGATATCAGTTGGATCTTGTTACGAGATTTTGACCGAAAAATTGAAGATGCAAAATTTGTGCCACGCCTGATGACCGACGACCAAAATCCCAATCGCGTCATAGTTTGTCGGAAACTGCTTGATCGTTCAAATGAAGATGAGAACTTTTTGTCAAGATTTATACCCGATGATGACATTGAAACGAAGGTCCAATCATCCCAATGGGTGAGTCAAACGTCCCCAAGACCCAAAAGAGCTCGCCAAGTTCGGTTGAATGTCAAGGTGATGCTGACAGTTTTTTTTTATGCTAAGTGTGTTGTTCACTACGAGTACCTCCCTGAAGGCTCTACAGTCAGCCAGATTACCTACATTGAAGTACTGAAACGTCTGAGGGATGCCGTCCGACGCAAAAGGCCAGAACTGTGGAGAAGTGATAACTGGTTTTTCCATCACGACAACGCTCCAGCTCACTCAGCACTCAGAACTCGTGAGTTTTTGGCCAAACACTCGATCACTGTTCTTACCCCCCCCCCCCTACTCACCTCACCTTGCTTCTTGTGACTTTTTCTTATTCCCAAAACTCAAAAAACCCCTCATATGAAGAAGATTTGAAACGATTTCGGAGATTAAGACAAATGCGACGAAGGAGCTGAACGCCATCACAAAAGAAGTGTACCAGGACTGTTTTAACAAGTGGAAACACCGTTAGGATAAGTGTGTGCGTTGGCGAAGAGAGTACTTTGAAGGAAACACCAAGCGGATTTTCCTAAAACTAACATGAGCCTCGAAATTCAAACAGTCCGCGTATTTTTTGAACATTACCTCGTATATTAGTAAAGCAGTGATATGGTACTGTAAAACGTTTATCTTTATTAGGTTAACAGAAGCTGTAATATCTAGATTTGAAAAATACTTGTATTGCAATATATAGGAAAAAAGCTACGCAATAATAATTTTAAATGTTGGTTAACACCTGACATATAGTTGTAACATTTAATGGTACGCACATAGCCTAAACTCATTAGGGCTACTTTTAAACCCATTGCAATAATAATTCTAAATGTTGGTTAGCCCTACTTTTGACATTTAACACCAGTACATAGACCTTATATTTAGGTACAATGCATAATCCCATTATTTAGCACAGATTTAATGCCAATGCAGAGCCCAGACATTTAATTCCAACCCAAAGTCCTGACATATAGTTGGAACAAATAATGGTGCGACACATAGCAAAACTCATTAGCTCTATATTTATGTCCATTTAGTATAATGTAGACAAGCCCATTGCTCTTCATAATAAATTATAAATAGAGTATTTTTGTAGCAACAATTTTGTTTTAGTGATGGTTGTTCAGAATAATGGTTCAAATACATTCTATTGAATAGTCAACACTCTGCTGTACTCTCTCTCTCTCTCTCTATTACATAGGAATTATTGCTTAGTTCTTAACCTTAAGTCATTGCGGATTAAATGTAAGATTTTCTATAAATTCATCATAAAAATCCAGAACCCTAGTTAAAGACATAAGTCTTACAACAGACATGATTTCTAAGTAAGTAGATGTTTTAATATTTTCTTTTAGACCAATGCATACAGATATTAAGTTTTTTACTATTTATAATAACAAATAGCTTTAGTTCACCCCTTGTAAGAGGTCTCCACTTTTCAAGTTCTTTGTTTGTGAGTTATTTATTTGTTCTTGAGCATAATCATTAGTACCACACAATCTTGTCAAAAAACTCTTCACCAGAAAATAAAATGAAAATATATAATTAAGAAAATCATGCCCCAACTGTTCATATATATTTTGTTCTACAACTGGAACAATGTTCCGTAAATGGATTTTTTGACTGTTAGGCTTTCCAAACAAAATTGAGGTCTTTTTCTCTTCCACTTTCCTAAAATTATTATCATGCTTACTGAACCTGATGTCGAGGGGAAAAGTACATATGTGATAGGGCCTGCCATGGGTTCTATAATAAAGGAGCAACGCTCGGGTGTTATAGGGATATTGTCAATATTTACAGTCACAATCTTCACTATCACTAAATTGTCCAAAAATAGCACTAAACTGTCACTTTCCCTAAAATGTCACAACTCTCGTTCTCTCTCACTTCCAATGAATGGTCCAAATAGAACATCCAAAGATTTTCTATGTTGACACAACACAACATACAAGAAACACCAGATACTGACCAACACCAGAAACAACTATACTGAGTAAGAGAGTCCACTTGACATAATAAGTCTATCGTGTGTATACTATGTGATAAAAGAACAACTTAAGGACTATAAATACCTATCATTATCTATACTCCAGGTTTCAAGAGGAGATAAATATCCATTTGACAGCATAGACGCCTAGTCTTGTACATGACACATACAAAAATTAACTCTCTTGAAGCAAACAAACGACAATGAAAATCATGAAGTAAAACCGTCATCTGAATGAGCTCTGCCATTAATGTGTCCCGGACAAGCATCTTTTATCCAACAAACACAATTAAAGTCAAACATTTATTAAAAAAAATTATGCTCAAGTTCACGGCAATATTGCATTTATTAGTGTAACTGATTAGAAAAATCGCATAATATTAATTCCAAAGTTTGTAAAACTGAAGAAATTGGGTTCAATGTTTATTGGTTTGCACTTTCAAAATTACTCCTCATCAATGTTTTCAATTTGTATCTTTTTAAAGTAATCATTACTGCCCACATACTTTCTACTATATATATATATACAAATAATTCATTGCTGTTCTACCCAAAAATAGTAAAAATATGCATATTAACATTAGTTTCATAACTAATGATATTTTGAAACAATAGAAATGATTAAGAAATGTTTACTGACTTAGTTATATAGCCAGGATCATTTAACCATGCACTTGGCTTTGAGAGATCGCAATACGTGATACAGGAGGTGGAGGGCTACATTGAGTTGGTATAACACTTTCCTACAAACATGATAAGAACTGTCAAAATACTGACTTATTACGGTCAATATTAAATACATTTGATGATAAATTAGCTTTGGTATGAAATAACAAACAATCTTGAAATATGTGTAGACATATCGGATGCAGAAGTTGTTGATGTATAGAACATTCTGAAAATGTAACATGTTTTCAGAAGTAATAGTGCAAAAGAAAGCGGGAGTGAGTAAGTGCACGGTTAGCTGGACGAAACAGTACACACAATAAAATATATATACATTTCTCAAGTTGTTTTGATTTTTAATGTGGATGTAACTACTGACTATGGGAGATATTTTCTGAAAAGCCTTTCATAATCAGTAGTATTATTATTATCCTATTACTAATAATAACAAATAATACCTGACCTAATAATTTCATTGTTCCAAGTTATCCCATACATTTATTCCCAAAGTCAACAAAAAAAACCTTTAGAACAGGGGTTCCCAAACTTTTTGGATCCACACCCCCTTCTCTTAAGATGAAATCCCCCCCACACACTTTCCACTTTACACTATAAATAAATTGTAGGGGCATATGAAAAAAATCAAATATTATATATATTGAAAATGATATATATTTATACATACTTTCACAAGAAACAAGATATAACATTTCAAGTTTTAATTTGCAAGGTAAATTTTATCTGATAAGAGAAAAATCTGTTAGTGAGATCTTGAGACTGCATTTTTTCACACTAGCATCCATATTTGAGGTGGTACTTTAGTAAGGGGACAACCAAACTCATTAGCAACATCAAGTTTGTTCCTATAATATTAAATATATTTAATTTATCCTATTATTTTCCAACTGGTCTCGCGTCCTACCCACCTGACTTGCCTTCATGCGCCCCAGTTTAAGAACCCATGCTTTAACCCCTTAACGGTCGATTTAAATTTCACTTTAACAACCCAAAAAGGCCTATTTTTTTATTACTTATTTTTATTTGTTATAATATTACACAACTATTAAACATAAAATCAAAATTTTAAAAAAATATTTTTATGGAAGAAAGTGAAATTTACTTACATTTTGACGTTTTTTACAGAATTTCAGTTCTACATATCCATATATTCACTAATACTAGAAAAAAAGAAAAAAACACTAGGCTAAAACTGTACATCACAAGTCTACAATTTTACAATTTTAGAAGTTTTTCTGTGTGTGGAATATTTCAAAGCATGGTGAAACGCAAAGTGCCACGTCGCACTCATTACACTGATAACGTGACTCACGCCGTATGTTATGCTTGGAACACACAGCACACCTCCTCATTGCATTTTCTCTTTTTTCTGTGAAAAATTCTTGTTGCACAATAATATCAACCAACTCATCTGTGATAAATAACTTGAATAGTTCATATGGATCATTATGATTTTGTATCGTTACCTTTATTCCTGGATCTCCAGTGAAAACTTTTTCAGTTAATTTTTTTTCCAGCAGAGTGGTAGTTTTCCCAAACAAAGCTATTTAGATTTGGAAGGACAGCAGTTGCATTTACTGGGTTTGGATTTTGCACCTGAGGGCCTAATACTAGAGGAGCATTGTCTTCTATCTCAATTTCCTCCCCTAAATCATCTATTTCATCTTCTGGATCACTATCAGAAGCACTTTCTAACAACAATTCATGCAATTGTCTGTCACTCAAAAATTCATCCATTTTATAGAATGTATGAATACCTTTATAACCTAAAGCCAAAGTTCAAGAAATATCTCTCTTGAAAAAGTAAACAGAAATATAATTTTTTTTTTTTTTTTTTTTTTTTTTTTACTATAAATAACTTTAAACACTAACTACACTATACATAAAATGATTAAATTGCATAAATAACACTATGAAACAATATGGAAAACGAATAGACAAGCACAAATGCACAGTAGGTTGACCGTTGGCAACTGACAATTCAAACATCTTGAATCGAAAAAAACATTGGTAAAAATAGTATCATATTACAAAACATTTGCTTCAAGATATATGCACACGATCTAACGGCATTCGGATGAACTTTGTCGAGCAAACGCGGCATAAACGGAATAAATACGATCAGGCCATTGACGTGACGTGTATACGAGGCAGCGGCCGTTTTTCAGCATTCCGCTCGTGTCGCGTATAGTCGTCACAAACCAGTAAGGGGTTAAAACATTTAATTTGTTACAAAAATTGCAATCAAAGTTCATTGAGCAATATGACTTGCTTGGTTCTATAACCAGATAATCATTTACTTATTTCCTAAATACTCTAAATTTGTAATTTTGTAAAATAGAAATAGAATTCTATAATTTAATTTAATCAAACTGAAATTAATATTCTACAAAACTCTCTTCCTAACTCAAGAATATAGAGTAATTTCTTACATATTACATCTATAAATTTAATTTTTATCTAAAAGGTACCAGTGCTAAACAAAATCTGTTAGTTTTTAGAACTAACGACACAATGGTTTAAAAATTTCAGTTTATTAATTTACTACTATATGTTGCTAGGTTTTATGACTGACATCAGAACAGATTATCAATTATTAGAGTTTACAACAGTAAATATTAAAATAGTTTACTCAAAATCTCACTACAAACTAGTTTATCTATGTGTGCATTAACCTTTTGGACTCCAATTATTTGGTTGCCAGCCGCGCCACCAGATCCAATTAGAAAGCATGTGTTTTGCACACATATGTTTAAATATTCATTAAGAAATTAAGACTTCAAGTAAATATATATTATTATATTCCACTGTGTTCAGAATAAAATGGAGAACACTAATACGAGGTTTGTATGTTGAAAACTTGAACTTTGAATTTAGTAGGCCTGATAAAATGCCGTTTTTGAGGATTTTCTATTACAGAAAAAAAATTGTATTTAGCTTTGTTGATGAAATAGCACTTTCCTTATGATGAATTATAGTCATTTTAAGCCCAAAGTAATACTGAATAAAAATATATGCATAAGTAGTATTACAAAAATCTATTTGTAATATTTATTATAAAAAATGTAAAAACTATGCACATGCATAAAAATGCCAAGAATGGTGTACCTACGATAATACTCAGCTGCAACTAAGTTTAAATATGATATAATAGTTTACTTTGATGTAATTATTATAAAACAAAAGCAAATTGCACTAAAAACCATACTTACAAGCACAAAATATATTTACAAAAGTAGGTACCACAAAAAATATTTATGTCTATATATAAATTATTGAAAAATATCATTTAGGCCTATTAAAAATTGTTTAATTTTTTTAGGCTGAAATTATTTACACATACTCCTTTATTTGGCCACTTGAAAAACACTTTAATTTATTGTTTTTAGTTTTTGACAATGTGAAACTTTTCAAAGTAAATGTTTGTGTGTAGTAAGTCGCGCAGTAGGCCTCAACCCACACGTTGTAAGCCTATTAGAAAAGGCATAAAAATATATGTCAGAACTAAAATAAAAGCAAAACACAAAATATATAAAGGAGATCATGAATAAGGATAAGTTCACGTAGACAGCGATCTATCAACTAAGCCAAATGTCTGATGCTTAAATAACTGTCTGGAACCAGTTGCTTATGTACGGAAAATATTATGATAAATATGGCCAATCAGCATTATAAACATAAACATTGCCTTCTCATAACACAGCAAATGAACATAGTACACATTATCATTAAGTAAGATGTTCTAAAGTATGTAATAGTTGCGCCGCATAAATATGTCGGACTGAGTCCAACAGTGGAGTGGAATGTGATTTTTAGTGAAGTCGAACTCAGTTCGCCTATGGAGCATAAAAGGTTAGTAAACTAGTGTGTAGTAAGATTTTGAGGGAATTATTTTAATATTTACTATTGTGAATTGTTCTAAGTAGCTAAGCTCTAATTTACTTAATTTGAGTTAATTTATTGACAACATTATATATTATTTTCCAGGTTGCTATATACTGATCCAATCATTTAAATCACAAAAATATAATTATTAATAAAAATATTATATTTTAAGAACAATTTACATATTCACTCTTATAAAGAGTTGTTAAATTTCAGATTCAGAGAGTTTTGTCATGCTGAAACCCATACTAACCAACCAAAAACTTAACTTCTATTGAGATGTGAAACTTATCTAGTCTTACCAAAACAGTCAAACACATGATCGAATGCTCAGAGATCTCTTTCAAAAGCGTATCAAAGAGGGCACAGCGTTTGTCTTGATTGGTGGCATACTCTTCGGCTTGTAGATCAACCACCTCAGAAACACCTCCAGTGAAGTCTACAAGAGCATCAGATAAATGTCCTTCTCTCAAGGCATCGTATGAACCATGGAGCCTAGATAGAGCCAACTATTTATATTTTCTCTAATTTATTTGTACGAAATATACTTTGTGAAATACTCCAAAAAAATGCAAAAATATAAGATGTGTTTATTTTAATTTACTTATTTGGACAAATTAACAATGAACCATAAACTATTTATTGGAAAGTCATACAATAAACACAAGATCTACACACAAAAAAGTAAATCCATATCCTGACAAAACTCATAACGAGTTTTTTTTTATTTAAATAAACAATCCCACTTTCCCTTTTCACAACCGATAATCCAACCATAATTCTAATATCTCCTTCCTATTATATATGTTTAACAATATAACTGAAGAACAATCAACCACTTTTATTTCTCATGATTGAAGTACCGTAATATTTATTTACACATCTATCTGCTTTCAGGTGTGTTAGGTAAATCATAAAATTCCATGTAAGATAATAATATTTTCTTATAATTACAAGAAAAAAATGTATTTTTTCAACCGTATTGATCAACCCATTGTTGATCTACTTACATGCAAGCCGCAGACACTAACGGGTACAAATTAATTCCTTGTGTCTATTGAGTTGTTTTTCGCTACAAAAATACTGTTACTGATACACTAAATATTATATTTTTTATACAGGTGCAATATTTTGTTGTTATTTTGTTCCTTAGTTTATTATTTAGTAATTGATTTTTAAGTGTAATCATAATGAAATATTACTGCCATCAATGGATTAACTGACATAAAATTCTTCACGGACCGTGAACAGTGGGATCGAATAAATATGTACAAATCACTAATAAATATAACAAGGAAAATTAAATGAGTCAATTACTTGTTGTGAGTCGATAATATGACTTAAAGAGTTTCCTCTCCCTGGTTCCCTCGGGAAGCTAGCATACACCGGGATGTAGTCCGTTAGCCCCCAGGAAGACATGTTCTCTCTCGACTTTCTTCTATCAGACTCTGTCTACGACTCTTTTATTTCATTTTAAAACTATACCGGAAATATCAAACTTTGCCCGCACAGCTGTTTTACTATTGGTCAGCTGTCCCTATCTCGCGGCGACAACTAGAATTATGTCCTATCAAATTAGACTACTTAGGCGGTAATACGAAAATAATGTTACAATAATTAGTAAAGACAAATTAAAAGTTACTTATGGTTTGAAGTTTATTTTAGATTCTAGGCTCTCACTATTATTTTTCATTTCGTATGTCCACAAGAATACACTAAATATCTTTATACTATTGACTGACACTGAGTAAAACCTATACTGAGCTTCTCACTCCAGTTGATATAAAATCTGCTGAAGGGTTCTATTACATTTAGATGTCTCATATAAGATCATACATATTTTTCTTTATTTATGCTTTAAGTTTCTAGAGTCGATAAATATCCCTTAGAAAGTACAGACGTCTACTCTCGTATGTAACATATCAGAAAATAAACTCTCTTGGATTAAACGACATTTATGACGAGCTGGGAATTTCTGTCCATAAGCCACAATTGGTTAAACATTATCTTTCACTTGCTGTTTTTCAACAGAATTTTTTGTCTTGGACTCCCCAACACACTCTGATAAATGGGTGTTCATGAATTTACTTGCAGGCTTAGTATTATATGTAGAGCAGCAATGTGCAAGATAAGAGTCTAGATACTTTTAAAAAGAAGAATTTGACTTTTTGGTATCAGTTTAATAAAATATCAATGGATTAACAAACTAGAGTATACGTATCTTTCTGAACTAAGGGCTGTTGTTATACTTACTTGGCATAGGCTTTTTCTACTAAAGGAGCCCAGAACTCATTCTCTGCCCCGGCTTGAGTTGTAAGTAGTACATTATCAACAGTAGGCAACAGGTCATCTACAACCACTTGGGTCCACACTCCGTATCTCCAAAACTGGAAACGGAATAATCCACAGTAGTTGGAAGGCCATTCTTGTTCCCAATAGTTAGGTATTACCTACAAATTAACATTAAATTTATGTAAACAGGTTAATTAAAGAAAATATTTAAATTATTGGCTTTTTTCTTCATTACATTCAGTAAGTCTTTAAAAAATATCATATAAGATAACTTGAAAAAATCTAAAGTAAAAAATACCAATGATGACTGCTAAATAAAGTGAAAAACCATCTTACATGAAATGGCAACATTCCGAATTGAAAACTGGTTTTAATTTTTAATTATAAATATCCCAAGAATGTAACAATGAATTAATAATTAGCCAATGAGGTAAATATACGCATATGAATTTTTTTAATTATGAGACAGAATTTGAAAATTCTAATTCTGAATATAAACAGAGTCCTTAATAT
This sequence comes from Prosapia bicincta, assembly GCA_036971475.1. Lineage (NCBI taxonomy): Eukaryota > Metazoa > Arthropoda > Insecta > Hemiptera > Cercopidae > Prosapia > Prosapia bicincta. Next base: position 92,964,903 of record JBAIZL010000010.1, read on the forward strand.
AAAATACCATTTATAGACTTTTAAGATTTACCATATAATAACATGTAACTACTTGACAATAGCAGCACTTACAGTTTTTCTAAATAAGGATGGCTGTATCAGGACACAACCTTGAAAGGCGCTGGTAATTTGGATTATAGATCAACTCTCAAAACGGTCATCTTCATCTAGGCAAAAGTGCTACTATAGGAAAATGTTTATACATTGCTGTGTTACAAAATGGTTACTTTTTAGGCATGTATGAAAGTTTTCTTCATTTTGTGCACCTGAATAATTTTCTATATTCAGTTAATAATAAATTGAAAAAACAATTTCTTCAGATTTTATATAGTTTATAGTGATCAGTCCAAATCAGTACTACTAAGTGTTAAAAATATTTTTAAAAATTATGCATACAGATAGTATTTAGAAAAGCATATACAACTAATAAATAGTATGAAACTAAAAACACTTGTATATATGTTACACTTGCCTATAGTAGCACTGATGTTTATGATTGTTGAGGACGGCCATTTCAGTATATGTGTCCCATTTTCAACTCAAACCATGTTTAACAATGGGACACATCTCCCAAAACGGTCGTCCTTGACAATGATAACAGTAAGTGCTACTATAGGCAAGTGCAACATTGTACAAGTGTTTTTAGTTAACAACTAGTAGCTCACGTGATGATGGAATCAATTAATATTGGAGTCTGGAATATTGGGAAAGAACTATGTCGTAAATGTATAGATTATAAACCTGAAAATAAATAATAATAAAAAACATCTAACCTCAAATATGTTACTTTAACCTAATGTACATTTCGGCACCCGGTAACCATCATCAGAGGCATTACAACCAAGACTGACAATCTCTATATAGTAATCTTATTTATAATCTACTTAACTACTTACCTCCTCTGAATTATGAGGCCTATACTCTTAGTAAAGGCCAGCCACACCTACCCAGTGAAGGCAAAAAGTTACATCGTCAACTAACAAATAACATTAAAACTAATACGAATATATTTATTATTAATAAACAAGTAATATAAACAAACAAAATCTTTTTAAAGTCAATTCCTACTTGGGTCAAGAAATATTTATTTTAGTTACTTTTATTTAAATAATGACAATTATTTAAATACAGTAACATAACCTATTCGTTAAAACACAAATAGCTGTTATACCACACAACCTATAACATAAAATCAACTATAATTAAAGAATAAAAATATGGTACAACTCACAAATATAAATTTTTTTATTTCATACACGTTTCAACGACTAATTTGTCGTCATCCTCAGTGAAGATACACAAATCAAATTAACTAAAAAAAATATATGAAATATAGCCTATAAAGATTTAACTTTAAATCTTTATAAGTTAAATCTTTATAGGTTATGTTTAATATTTTTTTTTGTAGTTAATTTGATTTGTGTATCTTCACTGAGGATGACGACAAATTAGTCGATGAAACGCGTATGAAATAAAAAAATTTATATTTGTGAGTTGTACCATATTTTTATTCTTTAATTATAACTTTCACTCACACGCCAGCCTGAATATTATTTATAAAATCAACTGTTATATAAAATTATATGTAATCAAATATTTTAAACTAATGGGACGAAATGACTATACTGCATACTTTGGCCTCTTTTGTGAAAAGTTTTTATCTCATATAAAACTAAAATAATTCATTAAATTTAATTAATAAATTAATATTTAAAAAACTAATAACATCAAGTGTCATCCACTACAAGTTTTTAAAAAATATTTGAACTTGTGTGGATGAATAAAAAGTATTTTATTAACAATTGAAATTTTGAACAATATAATATAAAGAGAGTGTGAAATAATAGAAGAAAATTTCAGGAAAGTAACCAACTCAAAATTTTTATATATGAATCATAATGGCACTATACAAGTGAATAAAAATAGATTGTGGAATAGGACTCTATGAGAATTTATTAAAATGCCAGGATCATAATAATGAAATGTAAACTTACAAAAATATTCAACAAATTATTGATCCAAACATTCTTGACTAATTTAACATTTTAAACATAATACATTATGATTACTTTCTAAATATCAGCAGCAATACTCAACTTGTGAGATCTTTTACATTCCTAATAAAGTTGATACTTTTTTTCTAGTCTATATATATTTGGCCACAATCTTCATAGTTACTTTGTAAATCTCTGATTTATCTAATCGATAGAATTACCTATTACATTTCTAAGGTTGTTATGTTTTTTATATACAACATTCAATTTAACATCCTTAAAAATTCATTATAACCCTTTAGTTATCATGAGGTAAACAAATAAATTGGATTTCCCTCTCAGTTTGCAAAAATAATACTGTTAGTTTTTCTAAATTTGCTATTCTTTTGTTTTATAATAATATTATCGATAATTGTAGGATCATAATCATTAAATTTTGCTATACATTATACCACAAAAAAATTTGTTTGTCAAAAGTAGGATAATAAATCTATTTACTAAATTGTTCAAGTTGAAAATTTTTGTTGGTTACAATGGTTGGATTGTTCTAAAATAAATCTATCATTAGATGTTAGATTACTGTAAAATATCAAATTCTGTTTTATCCCTATCCCTAATCCTAATACAACATTATTATTATTTATAAGCAGATAAGAGTAATGTCATGAAAAGAAGCTTATAATAACAGAATTAATAATTTGTTGAGAATTGGGACCATATAATAAATCAAAAAATTATTTAAATAAATGCGAAAAAGAAATGGTAAATGTAGTTAAGGGTTGAAATTTAGTTATTCCAAAAAAGTTTATTTCAATTTAGTGTTCTTAACCATATTTTATCTAGAATGTATTGTCTCTCAAAAATTCACAAAGAAAGGATTGCAGTTAGACCAATTGTATCAAGGATTGACTCACCGCCCTACTTATTATCTAAATGGTTAGTTAGAGAATTCAGCCATTTTAAATATAATTAGACATAATTTTTTTTTAATACAGTAGACTTTGTTAACGAACTTTTTTGTATTGTATATAAGTTTAGTACTTTTTCCTAAGAAGTCATAAAATAAAACAACCAAAATACAATAAAAACTTATAACGGCTACAAGTAAATAATATTAACAGAAGTACCAACTTCGGTTGGTATTTATGAATAAATAATAACCATACAAAACTTGGAGTTGGCATACAGATTTCAACCCTAAAAACTAACTAAAATATAATGCTAATGGATGTATACGTATTTTAAACATACCCTGTTGCACAACTCTCGTACGCCTGCCAAAACTGCACAAGCCGATACAATCCAATTGCAACTTAGCTCTCCAGGTCGAACTGTTCGCGAAGTCTCAATATCAACAAACAGTCTTGGATTTGAACACAAATCCTGTGAATAAAATTAATTTAGATTATTCTGTTTACATGATTTATTATGCTTGTCAATCACATGGGAAAACAATTACATATATTACTTTCTTATTTCTATGTAATTTATTTGGTAAGTTTTGTCTTTTCCTTTTTTATGATATTTACAAATTTTGCAACAATTATTTTCCAAAGTATTAAAAATTAATCCATAAATATTTAACAATTTAAAATTTAAAAATTCTCATTTATAACTGCTTATGCCATGTCTATTTCTCTGTAGTTAGTATATTTTATTAGAGTGAAAAATCATGCTAAGACAAATATTTTATAACAAAAATATATTTAATCTAAACTACAGACTCTGTTTATGCCTAAATAGCAGATTGTATATTCATCAAAAGTTACCATTAAGTGAATATATTAAATAAAAACAAAAAGTCAACAATTTTTATTTTAACCTAATGTACATTTCGATTACAAAGTAATCGTCTTCAGAGGTATTTTACAAATGACTCGCTTTACAAAAACTAATAAATTATTAAATTCTGACAAAGGGCCTAACCCGAATTCTCAATTGTATTTATTAGTTAAGAGATAGTTATAGTTTTATTTGTTAAATGTGTAAACTTAATAATTATTGTAAAAACTCAAAAATAATGTAACGGTAACTCCTTCTGTTGGACCAGACCTTGTTGTTAATTGCAACATGATAGGTGTAGGGGGCGTGGCCAAGGAGTTCCCGCTGCCTATAAATACGCATAGGTTTAGCTGTAAGTTAGTCATTTGTAAAATACCTCTGAAGATGATTACTTTGTAATCGAAATGTACATTAGGTTAAAATAAAAATTGTTGCATTTGTGGTAAGAGGTTGTTTTTATTTAATATAAACATTTACGCCACAGTTGCTTCAAGTTGTTACCATTAAGTGAATCATTTGTAATGTCAAATGAAAAGACTGATTGATGCTAAACTTTTAAACTAAAAACACTTGAACATATTCGTGGATACATATCCTAAAACAGTTGCGTTCAATAACAAAAAAAATAAGTACTACTATAGGCAAGTGTAACATACTAACATATGTACAAGCGTTTTTAGTTAAAAACTAGTATCTCAAGTGAAAATGGAATCAAATAATATGAACCTTTTAAAACACTTATTTCTATAACATAATATTTCTACAGGTATATACATATTATAAATAATCTTTGCCACATATTTCACTTACTAGAACTTCTTTAAAAAATACTTACAGATGGTCTTTTCCACAGAATATTTGGGGGTATGCTGGAAGTTCCAATTACTGCATCTACAGCTGGGAACGTAGGATCAATGAACAATGTTTTCTCTTCCAAGTGATGTTTTCTGAGCTCTTCATAATTCTGTCGCTTGTACAAAGTACACTTATCCTTAACTTTCCCCATAGCATCACTCTGCAGTTGAAGCGATGCTTCTCATTTCATGTCATGTCTCTGCCATACCCTGTAACAGAACAATGCTAGATAAAGTACACCAATAGAATATTGATTAGGGTAATAACCTAATAAGTCAGCAAGCATGATCCATCATTCTTTATTTCCTAGCATCATTAATTTTGCCACTTCACTTTGTGAATATTGATCAAGCCAGGCAAAAGGCCTTTGAACTGGTCAACAATAGTTTGACCACATAAGCAAAACTGTTAAAAATTTCAGTAATATCTGTATTAATGACAAACAAATTGAACAACAAACTAAAATATTACCAAATATAAGTTAGGTTTATATTGCTCTGAAAAGAACAATTACCTATATATTCAAGAAATTAATCTTTGAAAGGATTTATAAATTGAATTGTTATTTAACAAGCTTTGAAGGCTATGCAGATAAACAAATTATCTTTGTTTAGCCTACAAAGACTATGTGATTAAGGTATAAGTATATGCCTTTTCATGCTTGTAAACAATTGAAAAGGTCCTAAAATTTGTCACTTATACAAAAATTATTTAAAAATTGAATAACTTTACATTTTACTTGTATAGTTATTGCTAAAATTATGTCTCATCATTTTACAAGATTACTTATTAATGATGATTACTTATTAACAATGGTGTAATTTACTAAATGTTCTTATGAGAAATCCCTTTAAACAACATGGTAAAATATAAATAGTAGCAACTTATGCATAAACAAGTAAAGTACACTTACTCTTTATCATTTCAACAAGTCTGTCTGTTTTTAAATAAAGTAAGAAAGACGTAAAACTAAAAACTCAATACAATGAATGTGTTGTTTTCTTTGTCAATTGTTTTCTAACACTGTACTTTGAAAATACTATAATGTCAAATACTATGCAGTTCATTTATATACTTATTATAAATGTGACACAATATAATTATTATTCATTAATAACTTTAACAAAAATTACAATTTAAAGTCAACTTTAAACGATACTATAAGTGTAAATATAATCTGTTTCATTAAACAGTTTAATAAAAAACTGTTAATGAAAATAAACCTGTTAATTTTTAACAGACCCTAGGAATATGAAAATTAAAATAGTATAATAGAATATATAGTAAAATCTAAGTGGCTCCGAACAAATAATCACCAGCTTATCAGGTTGAAGATTATATTAAACACATCACAGATAACTGAGAAACTTGCAATAATAGTAGTAAAATCATCTTAACATCTGTTTAACTGCACACTACTTACATTTCACTAACTGAAGTAAAACTAAGAAAATCTAATACTAAAGGTCCAAAGTGGATTTAAAGCAACTGACTGTAATAATCTGCCTCACCAGTGAAAATCTTCATCTTTTGTTACTAAAGACTTGACATTTCATGCCTAATTAGCAGAGTAATCAATACCATCATTATTGTAAATGCTAAAGGTCAAAGCTTTTGTATAAACTCAAAGCTTATAAACTTACAGCTATTATAGTAATAAGATTCCAAAGTCTTATAAAACAATAACATTGAATTCTTGAATTTTATGTTGTGATTAACATTGAATTGTAAGTCAATAATTTTTTTACTGGTAACATATAACTAAGAGTGAAATTACTAAAACAAAGTAAATGTCCTGCAATTTATTAGAGTCCTTAATGTTTGAAACATAGGTTTTAAGTCCTCCTTTACCTGGAGTAAATAGGAACTTGGTTGTTTCCCCAAATTTTAATTTCATATCCACGTTATTTTAAATTCATTTATGTTCAAACACCTAAAAATTGTAATTCTTGACAAATTATTTTATATTATTTATACTAATTTTTTTATTTAATATCTGTTAATAAATATTAATTTTTTTATATAGGCTCATGACAGATCACAGACAATTTTGCTTTTTTAAACACTCATTTTTGGAGTGTTTAAAAAAGCAAAATTGTCTGTAATCTCTCATTAGCCTATAAAAAAAAAAAAAAAATATATATATATATATATATATATATATATATATATATATACAGAGAGAGAGAGAGATTTTGGACTAGGAGACTGACAGACTTACCTTGGTAAGAGTCCACTCTGTAGTCTTGAAATAGAAACACATAAAAGCACTTAAACAATGATATATTTCAACCACACAGTGGTCTTTGTCAATCGAAGAGAAAACACAAAAAGAAATATGAGAGAATGAAATAAAATCTCTTTTATTTCATTCTCTCATATTTCTTTTTGTGTTTTCTCTTCAGTTGACAAAGACCACTGTGTGGTTGAAATATATCATTGTTTAAGTGCTTTTATGTGTTTCTATTTCAAGACTACAGAGTGGACTCTTACCAAGGTAAGTCTGTCAGTCTCCTAGTCCAAAAAATCTAAATAATTTTTACCAACCAAAACTAACCTAAATATATATATATATATATATATATATATATATATATATATATATAGAATATCAAATGTGTTTTCCTGTTAGAATATTTTTAAGATCAAATAATACACACAAATACAGGAATATTTAATTTATTGAACAATAAACTCTAAGCTTTTCGTTGGCTTACATTACCAACATCTTCAGGAGTTACAATATTAAGAATGATAAAACAAACTGTTGAGTTTGTTTTATCATTCTTAATATTGTAACTCCTGAAGATGTTGGTAATGTAAGCCAACGAAAAGCTTAGAGTTTATTGTTCAATAAATTAAATATTCCTGTATTTGTGTGTATTATTTGATCTTAAAAATATATATATATATATATATATATATGGTGATATGTTTTCTTGTAATATAGTTAATAAATTTAAAACATTTCAAAACCAAGAATAGTTTTAATACATATGTTGTTCAAAGCTTTTCGCCGTAAAACAGTACCAGCATCTTCAGAAAAAACTGTTATAAAACAAAATATTTTTACAAAAATTAAATCACATATATTACAATCAACCATATGTTTATAAGTATTACACTTAATGTAATTTTTTCATAACATCAATGACCCTGTAAATATTTACCTATTCCTGTTTTTGAAAAAATGTAATTTGTTAATTATATATATATATATATATATATATATATATATATATATATATATATATGAAGTTAATATATTACTATTTTTGAGTAATTTTATCCACCATTAAGTGCAATAATTTTACCTTGAGTGATGAGGCACCTTTCGGTCTTTGACCATTGTCGAATCACTCAAGGATGAGTGATTCGACAATGGTCAAAGACCGAAAGGTGCCTCATCACTCAAGGTAAAATTATTGCACTTAATGGTGGATAAAATTACTCAAAAATAGTAATATATTAACTTCATAAAGTCAGTGCAACGGAAAAACAATGGATAATGTTAAATATCAAGAATATATATATATATATATATATATATATATATATATATATAATATGTTTTCTTGTTTAGTAATTTAAAACAACATAAGTTATTCATTGTAAAAATTACATTGTAATTTTCATTCCTGATGATGTTGGTACTGTTTATCAACGAAAAGCTTTGAATATAAATTAATAAATATTCTTGTATTTGAATAACTTATGTTGTTTTAATATATATACAATGAATACAATTTTAGAGTAATTAAATAAAACTCAGTAATATTTCAGTTTTTTAAAGGGAGCAGCTTCATAAAATATGAAGATAGTCTTACAGGAAAATTAAAGTAAGGAGGGGTGTATGAATAAACATGAAATATAGGAGACAACGTTCTTCCTCTGTTCTTTCTCTCCCTTCTAACCACTTTCCTAATTTATATGTCTGCTGATCTAAGTTTTAAATACCTAACAAACCTATTTTTAGTTCTTCTTGTAGTCAAAGCTTGATATTTTATAAACAAACCAATAGTTGTAATTTATTAAATATTATGAAATAATACCAAGCTATATATCATTCTTTTTGAAAGAGTTTCACCAAGAACAAACTGTCTAAACTATAAATAGTAGTTATTTAACCCTTTAAATCTCTTTTAGGGTTAATCTCAACAATGAACAATATTACTTCAAAAATCGAGGTGATTCCACTTTTCCAGAAACAGAGGGATAATTAGAAATGGCTGACAGTTGATTAATGCTGATTAGTCATGTCTATAAATGTCCTGCTATTAAATATACTTAAATTTATTAGCTTTAATACACTTTTAAGTGTATCATTAAACAAATGAAAATTATTGTAGATTGTAGAATATACAGCTTAAATATATATAATGTCTAGCTAGGTAGAGACAGATTTCCTTTAACGTAGTTTGTAACAGACTTTAGCTGTAACTGTTTTCATTCCCAAAATATTTACAGACAAATTTTATTAAATTCCTATTAGTTCACTCTCCCTACATACATCTTGTTCAAATTATAAATCGTTAATAAAATACTTTTCATTCATCCACTTAAGTTCCAAAACATTTTTTTAAATTTGTAGTTAATTACACTTGATGTTAATACAGCTTTTACGAATAATATTTTTTAGTCAAATTTATTAAATTAATTTTAGTTTGTTTTTTTTTTTTGGCAGAGACTTTTTTAGAAAAGGGGCAAGGTATGCAATATAGTTATTTATTAACAAACCAATCTCAATTCATTTTTCACTGTGAATATCAACAAACTCGGAACAGAGAAGAGCTGAGATGCGTCTCTTCGGATGGAGCCGATCTTAACCGAAAACTACCGAAGTTGCAGCCCGTGTGCAACCTAACAGATACTTAAGGCGCTGCCTAGCTGTTCCAGTTTGTATGGACCTTCCAATGCTCTTTCTCCATTAAGAGTAACGTCACTGGGTGTTGCAGGTGCAACCAAGCCGAACAAGACTATCTGTGACTGGGTGGATGGTCAAACAGTCGCTGCAGGTCTGACTTTTTTATTATTATTTATAATGATGGATTATGTCATAAGTGGAATAATCGCTTAGAACAATGTACATAAGTCTTACATAGTGAATAATTTTTTTGCTATAGACATCTGGTTTGGGGGTTAGGCAACCGTGCAACCTGCCCACAAGTTGCCACTGGTATACACTAGTAGAAGTGGTTTAGTTGTGATTATTTAATAAAAACTAACTACAATATTTTTTTTTTTTTACCTAAACAAGAATTTCTTTTCTTTTATTTTATTTTTTATTACTTGTTTTTAAATAATCTCATCTATTGTTAAAAATAAGTTATCAACAATGCTATATTCATCTGTTATCCTTCTGTTCTGATCTGTAAGACCATTAACCAAACAGTGAAATCTACAATAACTTATTTGTATTTATAAATATTTTTAAAGATATTTACTGTAATATATTTTAACCCTAGATCCCTTATACCTCGTCAAAATGACGACACTCCATTTCAAAAATTTCACACGCATCCATCTTCCCAGTACCTTCGTACCTACAACACCCAATGTCAGATACACAGTTTCGCCGCTAAAGTTCGCATGCATCTTAGTGAAAGAGCTCGCATCATCCCTTTGACGATACATAAGAGAGCGTGTGACTTTTTGTTATTATGATTGTATTATCTATACATTTTTGTAAAAATTCTTAAATTTAATTAAAAACTTGTTCTACAACATATTCGTTAGTTACATTTGTGTTTCTTGTAAATAAAATGCGTTTAATATTGTTTTCAAAAGACTTTTTTTAAACATTTGTGTTTCACTATTTCATTCAAACATAGTCATTGTAATTATTATTTTTCTTTCAAATAGCAGGATTCTTAGCTACTATAATATATTTTTCCAAGCACGAAAGAAGTATAAGATATTACAATGTTTTGTACATTAATAAAAAAATATTATTTTGACAAATAAAAACAAAAGAAATTGGAGTAGTCAAATTGACAATACAATTTAAGTGATCTAGGGTTAAAGGTATTTATCATTTTGTAAATAGCTTATGAGGGCTCTGTGTTAATCCCTATTCCATCAACTGCCTTTTGACTTCATAATTAACATTATATGGCAAATTTGAGCTAACCAATCCTTTCTAACTCAATTTATTACATCAAACTCTGTAAAATGTCGGAGAAATGTTCTGAGAGTTCTGTAATCATGAAACGATTTTCATGAGGACTGTTGTTGCTTTTTATCTGCAGTCATTGGACACAAGGATATGCTTACAACTTTAGTCCTAAACAAGAAAATTGGTATGGCAATTTTTAAAATCAATGCAGCATTGTCTCATTCAGTTTCCATTCATTATTCCTTTTTCCATACACATCAAAAAGTTGGTAATAAATTTCAGTTGGATTTTTTTTTTTTTGCATAGAACCTAATAACAGCAAATATCACCCAAGTGCCAAGATTTTTTACTAAGGAACACTTTTTAAAATCTCACAAAGAGAAAAGTAGTAAAGAAATTAACAAATTAACTGCACCAGTAGACTAACTGTAGAAACATTAAGGGAGCTGTAACCTTGTCCCAATCCGCAATAGGCCAAAATATCTATCAGTTTTTGGTAAACCCTCAAGGAGCTACTCAAATTTAAATTGTAACCCCTAATTTTATAGTATAGATCCAGGGTCTCCAACCTACGGCCAGCGGGCCACATCCAACCCGCGAACAGATTTTTTCAGCCTTTGGAAATCTAGCAAACTGAAAAAAAATTGTAAACTGAGTGAGTGGTGTAAAAAAATTGTGTAATTACAGAAAAATATAAGTTACTCTTAATTTAGTTTTTATTTTTCTTCAGGTATTGCAAAAGACCAACAAATCTATTCATGTCCAGACAAAATAAACCTCACCATATAGAGAAAAAAACAACACTTAATTGGCTGCTACAATAGTAGGCAATTTTATAGACATTTTATAAGCATCCTGGTAACTCAAGTTTAATGTAGAAGCAATGAAGAAAAACAGTTTCTTATTAAAAAAAAAAAAAGGTTCTTATTGTTAACACTTGGTAAAAACCATTACTTAAGTTTTAGCAGACACGTTCCACACTACATCAGTGTATTATTCAATACTGTGAGTCACAGGCAAGACTGGTACTTAAGTATGGTGTATTAATGTGACCCTGTGTTATTTTGGTATTTTGTGGTGGGTCATTGTTCATAAAAGAGTAGTTAATTATGTGTGGTATAAAGCAATAAACTAAACACAACAGAAAACTCCAAAATATACAAACACCACAAAAACCAACAACCTATTCTAAATGACACAACACTCAAAATCAAATGAATACATAATTAATCACTACTTTATAAACAATGACACACCACAGAACAACAAAACACTACATACTGACATTAATACAACACACCTGAGCAATAGTCTTATATGTAACTCACTGCAATGAATAATACACTGATGAGTTTCAGTGAAATGCGTCTGCTGAAAAATATCGGTAAGTAGTGGTTTTTTGCCAAGAGATATCAATAAAAACATTTTTTAAAGCCTTAAGATATACAGCAAAAAAACAGCTAAATTTTTCATAGATCAGACATTGAATAACATATAAACTTTAATTTTAAATAATGAAAACCAATATAAAATTTGGCATTCCATAAAAAAGAAAATTGAAACTAAAGATACTTCTAAAATACTTCGAAACCAAAGAAAATTTATTTTGTTTTTAATATTCAGAATTAAAATATTTACTACAAAGTATTCTTTAGTTAATAAAAATTACTTCTTAAAAAGTATTATTACTTTTGGTATCACTTGGCGAAATGACCGCTACTTACTGATATTTTTCAGCAGACGCATTTCACAATAGGTCAGTGCTGTGAGTCATGGACAAGACTCGGAGTGACTCATAGCATTAAACAATGCACTGACCTAGTGGGAAACGTATCTGCTGAAAATTATCAGTAAGTAGTGGTTTTTTGTCAAGTGATACCAAAAGTAGTAATTTTAAAAACCACATGATGTACAACCCAAAAACTTCAAGTTTAAAAAATAAGTCTAGAAAAATGTACAAAAATTATTAATGCTTGATTCTTGAGTTAAAATGTTGTAATCAAAATCTGGGGTCAGTAATTTAAATGCATCTTTCTTCCACCTTACAACAGTAAAAATTAAAACAGTTTACTCTAAATCTCACTACACATTAGTATATTAAAACAGACTAGTTTGGACAACGCAGTTTTCATGTGATGAAAAAGACATCGTCGTCGAGACTAGTCTGTTTGTTTTAATAAACTAGTATGTTTGTTTTAATAAACCAATGTGTAGTGAGATTTAGAGTAAACTGCTTTAATTTTTACTGTTGTGATTGTTCTCCCTAGCTAAGCTATAATTAACTCAATATTCTTCCAACTTGTTTCTTTAAAACATTCTACATTGTCTTACCTTATGATTCATTTATTTCCAATGTCATCCACCATCTTACAAATCCTGCTTCTAATCTATATTACGTTCAACAATAATTCCATCAGAAGAGTCTCTTCATACATAATTTGTGAACAATATCTTTTTCTGTTTATCATTGATCATTAAAATTTTATTATTTACTATTTTTATCACAAATTTATTTCTTATTTTACCTACCTATTTTTCCAATTTGTTGAAATTCACATTTCAAATGTTTCATAATTTTGAATTTATTTGTGTAGTTATAATAATTATCATTTTAAAATGCTAGACTCAGTTCAAAAACTTCATTAGTTTCTACCCAAAGTTCTGCAGAAAATCTTTATCCTTTTGTTACAGCTTTTTTTTATAACTAGTATTTTATTTTCATATCACAGATCACGTTATAGGAAAAATTTTATGAGCTGGCACTTGGGGGCTGCAGGCCTTGGCTTCTCCCCTAAGACTAGGGGAGGGTGAAGGTGCTCGGTCATTTTCAAAATATCCACCCTTGGACTTCCGCTGATTCATGAGTTGACTCATTATTTTGTTAATTATTAATACTATAATTAAATAATACTTAACTAAGTGAATACGTAAAGGCTTACTTGCTGACGCGTTTCAAAACAATCGTTCCTTTTACGAAATGATTGTTTCGAAACGTGTCAGCAAAAGAGCCCTTACGTATTCTTAGTTAAGTATTATTTAATTATAATTTAATCAGTGAATTCAAGATGATTATAACAAGCAACTTATTAATAGTTTTTAATTTATAGTAAAAATAACAACAAATGAAAATATGGCGTCCACCAAAGAGTGCTAATAGGATTCTGTAAGGGTTGGCACTAGTAGGTCGTGATTTATGGCCCCGATGAGGAATGATGACAGTGCATGATGTTTTATAGATGACAAATACACAATTTCTACCTAAGCTTATAAAATTTCACCTACAATACTTACAGCCCATTTAACGAAGGTATTTTGCCCTATTTAATTTCTTTAGCCTATCCACATTTTCCACATTAATCAACTCTTTAGCTTTTCACAGTAGTTGCCATTGCTATTAAAACTTCTTGTGATCCCCTACATCAATTATCAACGATTCATAGAAACAATAAAGAAGCAGTGAAGAAGACCATTGAAATAAGGTTGAAATGTTGGCTGTTCTTAATAAGACACAATGTATTACTTAGAAATAGAGCTAGTCTTCTTTAGGAAAGCAAATCTATCCATAGAAGCTATAATTTTCATGAGTTTTATTGTAATACTATAGGTGAAACTTTCTGTTTAAACTAATAAATTACTTACCAAACTTATAACTGGAGTAATTTTTTGAAAAACTTCCTGAGACAAGACACATTTAATCGTACCATGAAATCTTTATCAGTGCCTTGGGATATTTCCTTTTAAACCAAGTCTCAGAGTATCATTACCCCTTTTATACCTTTATTCAACCTACCTATACTTCATCTTTTTCTTAAATTGAAGTTACAGGTAAATATTTCACTATGACCTTCTAGGTGAAGTACATGGGTAATAATTAAAGTTGAGTGTTGTAATCATCTTGATTTCTCTGATTAAATCGTAATTATTTAAAGAATTAAATGATAACTATCAACGTACTATATGTTGTCAATGAAACGACAATTTTGAAACATATCCGCATAGTCAGTTAATGGTTTTCACACTTAGTTCTTTAAATAATTAACTATGAGTAATAATTCTTTCCAATATTTTAGATCATTTTACATCTTTTATTATAAGGTTTTTATTCCTATCAATTATTAAACATTTTTTCTGTGTCCTTTGAACCCAACAATGACCAAATCAATTGACTCTTTACAGCTCCCAAAAAATATTAATTTCAGCTTAACAAGTTAATGACTAACTGAATTTGTTGATGAAGAAAAACAAATTAAATTTAATAGTTCGTATATTTTTAATATTTAAAATATTAGTTCACAGAATGCATATAGATATCTATAAAATTTGCATATAGATACATAAGAAAATTTTATAAATATCTTTGAAAAAAATAAAAATACTAGTCTGTATATTTTGTTTTATTATAACAACAGTATATTTAGAATGTTAATATATTTCAAATTATTGCCAATTTTGCTAGTTCAGATTCAATATAGTTTTACTAAACTATTTTCCCTTAAAAATAATTTCTAATTTCTAGAATCTGTAAACAAAAGAATTTTTTCCTTACAATAAAAAAGGCAATGTTTTTCCGTGAATATGGCTGAAAATTATACAATTTTATTATGTCAAAAATATGTAATGTCATCCATGTCAAATATAATGTAGCAAAATTAATAATATAATCCAGGAGATAA
This sequence comes from Prosapia bicincta, assembly GCA_036971475.1. Lineage (NCBI taxonomy): Eukaryota > Metazoa > Arthropoda > Insecta > Hemiptera > Cercopidae > Prosapia > Prosapia bicincta. The sequence goes on from JBAIZL010000010.1 coordinate 92,980,322, forward strand.
AAACAATTAGAACAATGGAAAGTTTTTTTCATATAGAATATTTTCTAAACAATATTTATTTACGTAAAATTGAGCAGTTTTTTAAAAATTATATGACCAAAGAAAGTAATTGTTGCTCTAAAATTTTACAACTAAGAATACTACAGGATAAAAAAAAGTTAATTACTTTTAAGGTGCAAAACTGCCCTTAGCAACTAAACTGCAACCTTCAAACAGTTGAAACCTCTACTGAATTTCTATTTGTGTACTGTACACTGCTACAGCTGGTCAATAGCATTATTGACACTATTCTGTCGGAAATACACAGGATAACTGTTCAAACTGATATTGTATAATGTTTCAAGAGCTGTAGCCTTGTTTTCCTATTCCTCTGTTATATATATATATATATATATATATATATATATATATATATATATATATATATATAATACGTTTTCTTGTTTAATAATTTAAAACAACATAGGTTATTCAAATACAAGAATATTTATTAATTTATATTCAAAGCATTTCGTTGGTAAACAGTACCAACATCATCAGGAATGAAAATTACAATAATCAATAAAATTAATAAATATTCTTGTATTTGAATAGCCTATGTTGTTTTAATATATATATATATATATATATATATATATATATATATATATATATATATATATATATATATATATAAAACTTACCCATCAATAAATAAAATCATTTATAAAACTTCCCCGATGATGAAACGACTATATATTATTGTATACATTTCCCAAAAACTAATGTTTAAGATTGTTATTGAGAAATAATTTTTTCTCAATCCTATATAAGACGTACATGTTAGCACGGACAAAACCAAAAAACGTTTGAAAAAAGATAATTCTTTGAATAATTTTAGAAAAGAATCTAAATATTCCAACTAATTAGATTGAAGAGGTTGAGACTTATTTTTAATTTAAATAAATAAAATCTCCTAACCGTAAATAAAACTTTTTATGTACGCCTAAACCCCTGAATAGACATTTCGATTGCTGTTGAAATATACATAAGGATTTATTTTATTCTTACATTTTGATTTGAATCCCGATTTATTTTATTATTTGTAGTTGTAGTTGTGGATGGAGTATTTTTATTTAAATTATTAAAAACTGAGATGTAAATAATTTTAAAACCTTTGAAAAGATCTTTAAAGTTAACTTTTAAAAACCCTCTCGCTTTAAAATAAAAATACCGATAATATTAGCAATTATATATTATAAATAAATAAATATATATGTGTCATATGTATATAGCAATTATGTCTGTCACTATGTATATGTATATGTATATGTATATGTATATGTATATGTATATGTATATGTATATGTATATGTATATGTATATGTATATGTATATGTATATGTATATGTATATGTATATGTATAAATATATGTATATATATATATATATATATATATATATATATATATATATATATGTATATATTAAATGGATAAAAATATTGCTAAGACAAGAATATTTTTAATATATATTATTCGAAGCTTTTCGCCAATAACGTAAGCATTAGCAAACTAGAAGAAAAACAATGATATAACAAAATATTTTTACAAAAATTAAATCATGATTTAATTATTGTAAAAATATTTTTTTATATCATTGTTTTTCCTGAAAACATTAATATTTATTTTATAGGCGAAAAGCTTTGCATAATATATATATATATATATATATATATATATATATATATATATATATATATATATATATATATATATATATATGTGTATGTGTGTATTAAAACTATTCTTGTTTTTGAAATCTTTTTATTCAATAACTATATTACAAGAAACCATAGTATCATAATGTCAGTGGGTGATTTAGTGTGTGTCTAATTATATGGCATTCAAAACTTTTGTTTACAGTTTGTCAAATTTAGGTTATAAAGCTAGTAAACCAAGAAATCACATTACGTTTTTAAATCATATAATTTGCTTACAAAAATAAAAAACATACATTTTTCATAAAATGCAAATTAAACGTTTATTTGTTTCTCGTTTCCACTATAACCTGCATTTGTTAGGTTATTTTTTCTTTGTAATCCTTTTGTTAGTTTTATTAATGTATTACTATTTAGACACATTTAAGTCTGAAATTACAAAATTTGAAGTTAATAATATAACGGGATACAAAACATTCATTGTTCCTAATGTAATACATTTTGTCTTATTTGATTCAAAAACCATCAATTTTATTACTTTTCTGTGCATTTCTACAGCATTGAAAGTAAGTAGACTATGAATAATATGTATTTTTTTTATTTGAAAACTTTTTAAAGGGTGAAATTTTATTAAAACACTCATCATGTTAGAAAGCAATAATTTGAAAACTACAATAAACCTATTTGACAATAAATCAATCAATATTTTCTCAAAACTCAAAGTACACAACTTAAAACTTTGAATATATATATATATATATATATATATATATATATATATATATATATTACCTTCTGAAAAAAGTTTTAGTAATTATTGGCTAGTCAGACAATAAAAACCTTTACTAGGTGATGTAGAAAATACTCAAGAAAAACAACCAAACTGGTTAGAAAAACCCAAAATTAAAAAGTTTAAAAAACCTTTAAAGAGTTTCCAATTTTCCAGGGAGCTCGGACTATTCTTTCAAACTTTATTGCTTTTAACTTTAAGTTCCTTTCTGTAATCATTTTGAATTCACTGATTAAACTCAATTACCAAATATCATACAAAACAACATACACTTGAAGGCAACACATCCAACTCTTTCAACAACAAACAAATACAATCTAACTGGTATATATATATATATATATATATATATATATATATATATATATATATATATATATATATATATATATATATATATAATAACTTGCAATGACTGTTCCAGCTTCTACATTGGCCAAACGGGTCACACATGTTTTAAAGAACACATCTACAACATACAACAGAAATCTAAAATTTAACTATCAAGACACATATACGAACTTTCATACTAACTTAAAACATAGTAAAAAACTAACAACTTCAGAAAAATATAAAATGTACAAACAACACACAACAGAAAACAATTTATATCTTAAACAACTACACTAATTTTGAACCCAACACTCTTTTTCATTATATAGTAAACAACTAGCTTAACCTACAGCAACCTTGTGCAATCACCCGCAATAGAGTGTTAGCTGTATAAATAACTAAAGTTATTATACCGCCACCCTTTATTAGTATATAAAGCCACCCGCAGTAGGCTTTATAAATAAATTCTAAAATTTTATAGTCCATTAAGTTCGGTGAATCTTAATTAATCATAAACTTTTGTTAAAGTGATTAATTTATAAATAAAACGATAGTTTCAAAACACGTTATTAGTAAGTTCAAGAGTATTCAGTGAGTTATGCAATAATTACTTATATTAACTTGTTGAAAAATAGCCAAGAAAGGCTCTAATATTCTAAATACTTCAATATTTAGAATGGTTTCTAAATATAGAGTTGGTATATTATGAATTGGCTCAGTAATTCCTAAATAATCAAACTTTTGTATTCGTTTTCAGCTTTAGAACTGTATTTTTTCCCCAAACCTAAACACCATACAGAATCCATGTGTCAGTTTCTTACTTTTGTTGTGGACATCTAGTATCAAGTAACTCCGATAGCCCTATGCACGTAATAGGCCACTGAAGCCATAAGTTTCTGTTAGCAACGGTCTAGGAAAGTGTAACATTTTACAGTTACACATTTGAGATTTTTAAACTTTTTTCTTACTGGATTTGCAGCCAAATACTCCAAGAGTAAATATGTTATTTATTTCTTTGCCACTCTCACAGGTTTGCCAAGTTGAAACATTTCAGATAGTGCCATGTGACTAAACATATAGTGCTGGTTTTAAACTTTATGTTTTCGCAAATTGATGTGTAAACCATAAAGCACATCATTGCTCTACAAGTATTCTTTAAAAATATAGTACTGCATTTCAACCCCAAATTTTAATAAATTAATGTAATTCCATTTATAATGAGCTTAGTAAGTTTCACATTAAAAATAAAATAAGTATTTAAATAAAAATAGTGTGAACTTGGGGAAATTGCCCTTGGAGCCATTTTTACCCACTCTTGAGTTTGTCAGTCCCTATATTCATGAACAGAAATTTCAGCTATACAATCATGTAAATGTGAACCATGATCCACAGTGTCCCAAAAAACGGAGTTTTATAATCTTTATCCTAATCTTTTTTGTCCTAATTCTTCATATGGGTTATTAGTAAATTTGAGCCGTCACAATAAAATATTTGAGCACATAATTAACAACTACTCTATGAACAATAACACATCACAGAACACCTGAGCAACAGTCTTATCAGTAATTCACAGAATTGAAAAAGGGCTGATCTAGCGTGAAACGCGTCTGTTGAATAAATCAGAAAGTAGTGGTTTTTTTGCCAAGTACAAACAATTATAATAAAACTTTGTTTTTAAATTTATGAAACTATTTCCTTTTTAAATCTATTTTGTTGGAAAATAGTAAAATGAATTATATTTATTATTCTTTTATATTTATGTTAAACAATAAAGTTAAGTTGAGTGATTATTATTATTACTAACTGTTTCTACAAATACATTTTAAAGGTAAAGCATAATAATTGGAAAATAGCAACAATGGTTTGATAGCATAACAGTGAATAATAAACAACCATCGTACAATTAAATATGACACCAATAATAAAATTAGCAAAATAATACAAAAGATGTAACATCGTGGAAAAATGTTACAATCATCATACAAAATTATATTATATCATATTTGTTGATTCAGTCTTCACGTGAGCTACTAGTTTTCACTAAAACACTTGTAAATATTTACAAACTTCCTTATAGTAGCACTTAATTATATTTGTTGAGGATGGCCATTTCGGGAGATGTGTCCCATTGTTAACTCAGACCGTAACTGATCTCAAGAACAAATAAACGCACTGATAAACAATAATTACCAATCAAAGTTTGCCGATCATCTCAACTCCGCAAAACATGACTACATATACATAACATCTAACCTACAAATTCTTCATAAACAACACAGAAATAACCAACGTTACACAACCAAATAATACGAAATATACAGACACTTCAAACTACACCCTACACACATACTCAATACACCATTATATTACACACACTTTTTGACATCATTACTCCTAATACTCACAAAGTACACCCACACCACCATAATATCCCACCCCCACCCTAATACCCTAACCTACATAAATCTTGAGATCAGTTATGGTCTGAGTTGACAATGGGACACATCTCCCAAAACGGCCGTCCTCAACAAATATAAGTAAGTGCTACTATAGGCAAGTTTGTAAATATTTACAAGTGTTTTAAAAATATTATAGTAATACTAATTTACTATTTAAAAAAATAATTTAGTCTACTTTTGTATTTCAGATCCAACGCCCGGAGCGTATTTTAATTCACTGTGACTGTACAGAACTCTCTGGTCGCTATTGGTCATTACTTCTTGCTCTTGCTGACAAAACCAATATACCTATACAGATATTATACTTTAATAAACCAACTCATGTCTATGGGCAACAATTAAGTTCTGTTTATCACTCTGCTGATGTTACAAGAATATTAGTCCTCATGAAATATGGTGGCATATATCTTGATACAGATACTATTGTCCTTAAATCTTTACATACATTTTTACATTATGAAATGGTAGTCGGTTGGCCATTAGACGACTATATGGGATGCCAGGTACGTTTTGTAACATTTTATTTATGATTTATAATGGTTATCTAATCGAACATGAGTTATCAGTGACTGAACACTTGTTGTTTTATCGTACTAGCATTATAACTGGATTTTGTTGTTGCTGTTATAAGTGTTATAACAATATAAGTTACTATTATTAATATTATTTGATGAACGAATTAACAAAAGTTTCTTATAATTCTTAAATAGTAACAATGTTTTAATAATTGTTGTTCTTAGAAAAGAGTTAAAGTAAAATTATATATATATATATATATATATATATATATATATATATATATTTAGGTTAGTTTTGGTTGGTAAAGATTATTTAGATTTTTTGGACTAGGAGACTGACAGACTTACCTTGGTAAGAGTCCACACTGTAGTCTTGAAATAGAAACACATAAAAGCACTTAAACAATGATATATTTCAACCACACAGTGGTCTTTGTCAATCGAAGAGAAAACACAAAAAGAAATTTCAAGACTACAGTGTGGACTCTTACCAAGGTAAGTCTGTCAGTCTCCTAGTCCAAAAAATCTATATATATATATATATATATATATATATATATATATATATATATATATATATATATATATAATTTATATATTATTAAATATATCAACTTCATAAAGTCAGTGCAACGGAAAAATAATGGACAACGTAAAATATCAATATATATATACATACATATACGTGCGTGTGTTATTTAATGTCAATTATTATTCCATTGTACTGACTTTAAAAAGTGTATTATGTTAATTGTAAACAATTATTCCACCATTAAGTGGAATCAATTTTTGCCTTGTGATAAGGCACCTTTCGGTCACTTTACTATTGTTGAATCATTGATTTATATTTCTGATGTCATTTTCCTGTCCTTAACGTGGGTACTTGTTGTTGTCAGATGCGGTTTGTTGTGTTCTGTGTATGATGTTTTTGAAAGGTTATTATGTTTGTTTTTATGAATGTGGTATTTTTCTAGTGAGACTAGTTGTTGACGTCAGATGCGTTACTTCGTGTGTTGTGTGTAGGATGTTTTTGATAAGTATGTTGTTGATTCGACAATGGTCAAGTGACCAAAAGGTGCCTCATCACAAGGTAAAAATAGATTGCACTTAATAGTGGAATAGGCCTACGTGTTTACAATGAACACATAATAACTCATATATATATATATATATATGTGTGTGTGTGTGTGTGTGTGTGTGTGTGTGTGTGTGAGTGTGTGTGTATTGATTGTTTAAAATAAAATTTTAAACTGAAAACGGATTAGCCATAGGTACATTAAGCTGGATATACAAGACTATTCGGACAGTAAGAATTCTGAGGCTCTTATGGATGGAGGGATTTTAGTTTCAACTGTTGTTTTCGCTTTTGTGTAGCCTGATTTCTCCCGCCCACAAGACTAGTTAGAGGTCAGTACATTGAAAATTGTAGACCCAACAATGCATTTTCAGAAAAATGTCAAGCCAATCTCCCTCCTTGTGCAAAATACATGGTGTCATCCATTATCTCGTTTGGAAGGAAAAACCTCTGATTTATAAAGAGGTCAAAACTATATATGGTGATAGTTGAAAGTTGTGAACTATACAGGGGTGTCGCAAGTTTAAAAACCGTCGGAATTTTGTGCATTATGATCAGTGGAGCAGAAGACCTCAGTTGTGACTGAAGAAATTGAAAATGGACACATTGCTTGTGGATGAACTTTCTACGATGTTTCTCAAATCTCCAGATCTCTACTACATTCAACCATCACAGAAACCCTCGGATATTGGAAACTGTCCATGAAGTAGCCGGAAACTGCACGGTAGTGCTATGAAGGAACTCCTCACCTCTTTAGGGATGTACTGAACAATCTTGCGCATTTCTCTAACCTAGCACCTTCAGATTACTATCTTTTTACCTCTCTGAAGCTGCACATGAGTGGAAAAATATTTTCAACTGACGAGGAGCTAAAGAAGGAGGTAGACGAAGGGATTGGTGAGAAACTACTTCAAGGAAGGCATCAAAAAGTTGATACTCCACTTCACCACTTCCAATGAAATTAATGGCGACTGTGTCAAAAATAGCTTACATATTTACCAAGGTAACTATGTAATTTATTGTTTAAATGAAAAATTTTGTAACTTACAAAAATTCAGTACACTTCTAGGATACATCTCGTAGTAATAAATTTACTATTAATGTAAATTACACTGACTTGATATTTTGTGTTACATGTTGAAAAAGAAAAATGAAATGTGAAAAAGTATTCATTTAGTACTGTAACTTTAAGAGAATTGAATTTACTCACACTTTGATATGAATGGAGTTATGTCACATAATTTGTCCTAGAACTTATTAAATTAAATACAATTTAGGTGTGAATGCCCTATTCGTTCCCATCCGATATTTCATAATCTTACACTTTAAATGCACTATAACTGAAGTAGGGTGATTTTTTCGAAACATAATTTCCCAAAATTATATACATAAGTGTCTTATACTGTAGGTTATAAAATTACCTATAATTAATAGAAATATAATTTTGTTCCGTTATTATTTATGATTTTCTGATATAATAGCAATGTGTTTATATAAATATTTAAATATTGAAAATGAAAGATTTAATACTCTCACTCAAGTGGATTGACAGTTTAAATTTGTAACTGTCTTGTATAAAAATATATGACTCATAAAACTGTCAATTTTCATTATTGTATTTCATGGTGAATTAAATTTCATTCTAAATATACTTGGGTAAAAAAACAAAAGATAATTTTTTTCAGTTGTCAATTTTAAATCTTAATTTTTTAAAAATGAAATCTTAATTTGGTTAGATGAAACCCAAAATGTATTTAGTCTTGCTTAAGACTCTTTTAAAGTTCCTGACTACTTAAAATATTATTCAGAAAGGAGATGGAATTTGTCTCTGTCATCAACAGAATTAGGTAATGGTTGATAATGTCTGTTGGGTTGGATGTGTTATTTCACAACTCACACACTTTTCTAGTGAGTGAGATATTTGATAAGGATTCGACAAATTAGGAAAATAAAAGAACTAGTATAGAGTAAGAATAATGTAATTTTTTAGCAACCGCAGTTGCAAGATTTTTATTGTGCAACCATACTACAATAGCTGAAATAATAAAAAATTCTATCTTACCTTATTAGCAGGTGTTTTGGATTATTATGAAATTGATACTTAATGCTATACTTCATCATACCCTAAATTTTTCTGTAAGAATATTTAACCCATAACCTTTATTTTGAATATTTCTATAAGCCAGTACTATGGATATTTTTAGAATATATTGTTACTAAAATATGTTTTCTTTTGGTCACACATTTTGTCACGATTCATGGATAAATATCCAGTGGATAATAAAGAAATGTTTATAAAATTCTATTGAAACTTTTTTTAAATAATTTATTTTTTAATTTTTTTCTAACTATTAGTTTTGTAATTTTTGTAATGAAAACTAGATTTTATTCATATTTTTTATCTTAAATGAAAAAACATGATTGCTAGAAAAAGATATAAACAAAATGACATTAGTTTAATTTTTTTACAATATTATAATTTGAAAATAATTTTTAACCTTCGAGAGGGCGCATTCAGAGTTTTTCTCAGTCTGTATCATTATTTGTTAAGAAAATGTCTTTCTGGTTGTCAGAAGTTTATTTCTGTCTCGTTACTCCACAACCTGCATTCTAGGAATCGGCAGAACCTATTTTTGTTCATATTTTCCGCAAGCGCCCTTTCGTGAAGTTATTTGTTCGGAGTTCCTCGTGCAGTTATTTACATTACAAAAGATTTTGTGTAATTAAATTATTAGTGTTTTTGTTGTTATTATTATTTTAGTGTTGTATGTCTTTTTAGTATCTAAGTTTCACATTTTACGGTTGTTCCATTTGAAGAGGAGAAAATTCGTAAAATGCTATGTGGTATTGAACAAGAAAAAAATCAATAAATACTTTCTACCGGGAATTTATGAGACAGCTCTGTGATGATTCTGTTGAAAACGAGTCTCTTTGCCAGATGATGAACCTGACGAAGAAGTCAATGAAATGGTAAATGAAACAAATGAAGACGTAATAGGTGAATCTAAAAATGATGAAAATGACAAATTTGTTGAAATTTTGTCAGATTTTGATGTTATAGAGAAAATCTCGCTAAAAATTTCCCAGGAATCTGTTATAGTGCAGTTTTACAATAGAAAACCTTTTTTTAGTATAAAAAGAAAAATGCTTTGGTATACTGAACCAGAAAGGTAAAGGAGAACAGCAAAAAGAAATATAATTCTCATGAGAGTGAGTCATGTTCACGCTACACTAGTGGTGACTAGTAAGCTTAGAAATGAACAATTATGATTTGTTTTTTCAACAAAGACTAAGATTCTGTTAGAACATGTTGTGTTATAAATACAATATTTTTTTCATCCACTAATTTTTAGGGTTATATATTTGAATAAAAATATTCTTCATTTTCACTAAATATTATAATTAATTTCATTTTTTATTATGTAGGGCCTATTATCGCGATAAAATATTGTTTATGTTTGGACTTTGAATTACTTTATTACAGAAAAAACCCCCGCAAACACTTCTCCCGTAATAAAAACAGTGGTCTAGTATACATTGCTTACACGTTTTAACAATTTAAAATATCTTTAGAAATATGACGTTATAGAAAATTAAAATTGTACAATAATGATGTCTAAAATTATTTACAATGCATTTATATAGTATTTAATTGTGAAGTCACTCAAATATAAAATCGTAAACCGTTTAAATGTTAAAGGGTATTTGTGCGGAAGAAATCTCCGCAAGCGCCCTTTTCTGTTTGAAACTCTATGCGCCCTATCGAAGGGGAAAGAAAACCTATAGTCCCTCCACTATGGCCTATGTTTTACAATTTTTTCATTATTATATATATATATATATACACACATACACACGCACACACGAGGTGTGGTAGAAAAGTAATGAGACTGGTAACAACAAATGATCTAGCAAGGGGGATCGTGTCATCAGACATTGTAGAGAAATGGATGCTTCAACATGACAACGCCTCTCATGTTACACTGGCCCCTCCGTCATAGAATGTTTGACCTCAAATGGCGTCCCTGTGATTCCCCAGCCCCCATATTCACCTAACCACAGTCCATGTGACCTTTTCCTAAACATAAAAATGTCCTCAAAGGATGTCATACTGGGACTTAGAAAACCTCCAAAAGAGTGTAACAAACCTGCTGAAGACCATAGCGGTTAAAGTCCTGATTGAAATATAATTAGTTTCTCGGCTAACGATAAGACGGCTCATTTTATTTAGAAGCCATTATGAATGACAATACAATGGACCAATACTAATTGCATTTATTTTTATGTTTAAGAAAGCTTAGATTAAGACTTTTAGTTATTTTCCAATACAATTTGTATAATTAAGTCATGTTTACAAGTCTTAACAAATTAATTTTTTTTAAAGTATAGTTTGTATTTTAGTTTAAAAACTAATTGTAAATTTTAATAATTTAAATATTTACCAATGTTTGATTTTTTTTTCTATGCAAAGATCCTGATTGGGCACAAAGATGCACGCTTCTTGAAGTTGTGGTTAGAAGGTTACAAACGCTACAAACCTCGTCTTTGGTATTACAATGCTGGACAATACCCTACAGAACAGATTCTTGAGCGTTATCCTAAACTGTTTCACCGAGTGCCTCTGTTATTTGGAGTTCATAATCTCTTAGATAAACTTTATTCTCAGTCTGATTGGCCGGAATGGAAAAGTTATTTTTCTATACACTTGTTAAGTAGACACCCACCAGCCCCAAACTTTTTTAATGAGTCGACCATTCTATATGATGTAACTGTGTTTGGGCAAATAGCTAGATGGAGTTTATTTGAGGTTAATCCTACGTTAGATTTATTGGGGAATAAATGGTTAGAAATAAGTTGATGTTTCCTTTTCTCTATCCATTTGTTCTGGTTTACTTTTATACAATAATGTGGCTAGTGACAATATCAACATTCTCAATAAACAACACAATTTTACATATTTGAAGAGTGGTGAATAAGTTTATATATATATATAGGAAATTTTGGACTAGATAGGAGACTGACAGACTTACCTAATGGCAATAGTCCAAAACTGCAATCTCTTGGAAATAAACACATTTAAAAACTTGACACACTATTGAAATATTTCGATCAAATTTGAAACAATTTTTACCTCCTGAAACAATTTTGGTCACCATAGATGTGACCTCTCTTTATACAAACATCCCTCATGCACATGGTCTATCAGTTCTCGAAAATTTCCTCAACAAACGCTCAGACAACCCTTACCCTACTACACTTTTCCTTGTTCACCTCGCCAAATTCATTCTTGAAAAAAATAATTTTCAATTTGAGGGAAAGAATTACAGTACTTACAAATAAAAGGAAAAAAAATTTTTTTTTTTAAATGGAAAAAAACTTAATAAAAAAATTAAAATATATATATTTTTTTCCCTAATAGCCTCAGACGTCTCCTCATATGCTCATGGAAACTATATATATATATATATATATATATATATATATATATATATATATATATCTTTATTTAATCTGTGACATCTGATTGCTACTCTACACAATCTGTGATTACAATTTATATTTATTTTATTTCATTCTCTCATATTTCTTTTTGTGTTTTCTCTTTGATTGACAAAGACCACTGTGTGGTTGAAATATATCATTGGTTAAGTGCTTTCATGTGTTTCTGTTTCAAGACTACAGAGTGGACTCTTACCAAGATAAGTCTGTCAGTCTCCTAGTCCAAAAAATCTAAATAATCTTTACCAACATATTTATATATATTAAATATGGTGATATGTTTTCTTGTATATATAGTTAATAAATTAAAAATATTTCAAAAACAAGAATACTTTTAATGAATATATTTATTCAAAGCTTTTCGCCGATAAAATAGTATCAGCATCTTCAGGAAAAAAATTATCTAATAAAATACTTTTACAAAATTAAATCATTTTGATGAAATTCTTGTTTTGAAATATTTTTAATTTATTAAATATATATATATATATATATATATATATATATATATATATATATATATATATTGAATTCGACAATGGTCAAGTGACCAAAAGGTGCCTCATCACACAAGGTAAAACTTATTTCCACTTAGTTGGTGGAACAATTGTCTACAATTAACAATAACAACTTTATATATATATATATATAATATTTTTTTAATTATATTATTAGCAATAATGGTATACTTTCTTCACGATGAAATTAAAAATGTGTAATTAGATACTATACATTTATTATACCAAGTGAATGTTGTGACATTTAAATCAACAAATTAAAATTATTTATGTAGTCTCTGTGGCTATGGTTAAATGTTAGCAAAACAGGAAGATGACACCTGAGACATTCAACTTATCTGCTGGAAAATATTGCACTTACTAAATACTAAAGGAGTGCAAATAGTAAACTTGACCAATACCGCTCTGTTGACAGTCAAATTTCCCTTGTACGGCGTGATATGGCATGGAATGGACTGAACGACCTTGAATGGACCAATCAGAGCGAACCTGCTAGACAGCGAGGTAAGAAACTATGTAAAATCAAATCGCTTTGTTTTTAAAGAGAGTCGATGTAAGCATTCTGCAAGGCACCACAATGTACCTCCACCTCGACCTACCTGTTGTGTTCACCTCTGTATGTTACAGTGGATTTGATTTACATGGATGTCGACATCGACTGACCGCGACCCACTTATGCTGTTTGCACTCTAAGTGCCTCATAATAAGTATTTGGATTAACTGTTTTACATACAGTACAGAACCCACTTGTTTGACCCAAAACATTGGATATAATTTTTCATCATGGTTTTGGACACTGTGAGCATGCATTTTATGTCCTTGTTTCTGACGACAATGTGTGCTTCCAATTTATCAATTGCGATTTTAATTCAGGGTTGTGATTAGGTATAAAAGTCTTATTCCTAGTTACTACACTGCAAAGAAAGTTATCGCTGTCATAGTTATAATGCCATCATCTTTATGGTTAAGTGATACAAAAATTAAAGATTTTTTATGTACCTTAACAGGAGTTTATGAATCCAGCGAGCGGAAAAATCACCTTTGAAGAAATTATCTTTTGAAATTTGAAGAAATTCCATAGAGAGAACAAAAACTGTGATATTATTTGATTCCATCTTTACTTGAGTTACTAGTTTTTAACTAAAAACACTTAAACATATGTTAGTATGTTACACTTGCGTCTAGCAACACTTACTTTTTTTATTATTGAGGACGGCCGTTTCGGGAGATGTGTCCCATTGCCAACTCAAACCGTAAGTTGTATGTTGCGGTATTGATGGATAGTTGATGCTTAGTTTGCAAAATTCATGTTATTTTATTTCATCTTAACTTGAGATACTATAGCAATAGCAAAATGCAATTGCCCTTGGGCACCAGGTCAGTTTCTCTATCACGCATACTCACCCTCACGAGCGCAGAGGATTAGGACAGACCGGCCGTATTTCAGCTCCATTGGTCATTTAGTGATATCTTCTAACCAAACTAACTTTTAAAGTTCTAATTTAACTTAAAATAGTTAATAAATATTGATTCTACTTATAATAATTACAAGACAAATGATACCAAGCAACCCATGATTTACTTTAGTAATTGCAAATACAGTTAACACATTTTTATTTCATATTATCCTGTCATGAACAGGGATAAAAAATGTATATTGTTTGGTATCAATATTCTCGTAATGATGTGCAGAATTAACTTATGCTAAACTGTTATTATTTCTGAGGTCTGTTATCAATATTCTCGTAATGATGTGCAGAATTAACTTATGCTAAACTGTTATTATTTCTGAGGTCTGTTATCAATATTCTCGTAATGATGTGCAGAATTAACTTATGCTAAACTGCTATTATTTCTGAGGTCTGTTATCAAATTTAAAAACTTAGAGTTTGATCAAGGAAGCACCACTAGGTGACTAATAAACAGAGCACCGGAAGGAATACGGCCCATCCTAACCCCTGCCTTTGTGTGGTTGAGCCTACCTGGCGTTCAGGGGCACTTTCATTTTGCTATTACTATAGTTTCTAACTAAAAACACTTCCAACATATGTTAGTATGTAACACTTGCCTTTAGTAGCACTTACTTTTATTGTTATTGTAAAAGAGAAAAGAAACTCCATTCATGTGCAGGGAATGTGATATCACTTTATGCCTGCCTGAAAGCGTCCATGCATAAAAACTTATATGCTATAAATATTTTAAAAACTTATCTGTTTTATATGATGTAGACTTATACAATGTGAATGTCTATTTGTATTACAAAAATAAAATTACTATCTTTGTACTGCTTTTCTTTATTTTTCTTATTGATTGTTACCATAATTAAAGTTTTAAAAAAAACGTTTGTTTCATACAAAAAGTAATTAAATAACAGTTTTCTCATAAAATTTTCTAACTTCTGAACTAATACAATATAGAGTATTAATGTAATGTTAATAAAGTTCTTTAATGATTTTTTAAAAAAACTAAGTTTTGAGGCATGTTGGCTGTTTGCAAAGATACTTCTCAAAGTGGTATAAAGAGAATAGAAAAGTAATAATTATAAAATATTTATTTGTTAAAAAAGAAAAGGGAACATTATTATATTCCAAACAGTGTGATACAAAATGCGATAAATTTGAAATATTGAACTTGTCATGAATTACGGAAACAGAATTTGAACAAAATTATAAACTAAGAACAAAAATAATTAATTAATTTAGAGTTGCTTGTTGTAGTCATCATGAATTCACTGAATAAATCATAAGTAATTATTGCATAACCAAGTGAAAACCTTTAACTTACTTGCTGACACATTTCAAAACAATTGTTTCATTCATCAACAAAACGATTGTTTTGAACTCGTCACCAAAAGAAATTGGAAGTTTTCACTCAGTTATACAATTTTACATATAACTATTTTATTTAATTTTAATAAATAGTAAGTGAAATATAAAGAATAAAATATATAGAACATCTGATTATTAATAAAGATCAAACCTCCCTATCCAACACAAACACGCTGCTTTCAGATCCATGCTCCATAGACTTAAAGAAGTCGCAATGACCACCGAAAACATAAACAAAGAACTAAACACAAATAAATATCTAGCATACACAAATGGATACAACACCACAATAATAGACAAACTATGGTACAAAATACAAAAAAAAAAACACTAAAACTAACATTACAGACAGGGAAAACAAATACATCACATTACCATACATAAACAAAACAACAAACCAATTAGCCCGCACATTTCAAGAAATAAAATACAAAATAGCATACAAAACTAATAACAAGTTACAATACAAAATACAACACAACACCAACAAAGATAAACTACAAGAACCAGGCGTATACAAACTGAACTGCGACGAATGTAATAAATTCTACATTGGACAAACAGGTCGCAGCTTTAAACAAAGAGTCGAGGTACACAAACAGAACACCAACTCGACATTTTACAATCATATAAAAGAAACAGAACACAAATACACAGACATTTACCACAATTTAGAAATCCTACACATCAACAAAAAAAGACCACATCTCAACACACTAGAACAATATGAAATTTACAGACACACAAAGTACAAACATACTAAACAAACAAACACAATACAAATCACATACTATTTGATACTATCGAAAACCTACCTTTAAAACCATCACCGCTTGACCCAATATCTCCAAGCAGAAGACACTGATGAAGATCAGCACATAGCGATCGAAAACGTTCTGCCTCAGTAAGTTTTAACAAATTTACTAAATTTTAAGTTCAGATAGTCATAAACTATTGTTTTAAGTGATTAATAAGATTCACCGAACGTAATGGATCACAAAATTCAAGTATTAATAAAGCTTGCAAGATCCTTCTTTTTCTACAAACAAGAGGGGATGGGCACAGTTTAACATAATTATTTGAAGAAATAAGTGAAAACTATCATTGTACTTGCTGAAGCGTTTCATGGAAAACAATGGTTTTGAAACCATCAAGTAAGTTGATAGTTTTTACTTAGTTTTTCAAATAACTATGATAATTATTTACTTGAAAAATCTGAAGTAAATACTCAATCCTAGTTCTGCGCTTGTAACGGATGTTATAAAAAGAAACTAGCAGAGTTGCGCAAATTGTGTAACGGTTTATAATTTTACAAATTGGATTTTATTTAGTTATAACTCTTAAAACATTTAATATTCACTTCTAGCTTACAGTTGAGGCGTAAAGATACGTCTGTCTGTAACGCAATAGAAGTTATAAATCCGTTACAGTTAAAGTATTTTAAATTACCAAGTTAAACAATTAAAATTAGCAGAATATTCTTGAATTAATACTTAAGGTTTATTTTCTTGAAATGCAAGGTATTTGTGCGGTGGTAAAATAATGACATTTAAATTCAATTAAAGCAAATCATAAACTTTATTTTAAAATAGACAGATGAAATAAATTAAAATCATGACACATAAATTTCTTTAACACTCAGTTACAGATTATGAAACCTTTTTTTTTTTACATTACTTATAAATTTTTAAGGATAGCAATCCTTCAATTAATAAAATTTATCAATGGCTGAAAATGAACATATATTCGAGTTTACTTGCTTTTCTTGTATAATCAAGTTTAATAATTTAATGTGAACATATTAGCACCAAAAGGTGCGTAATTATAATTATGCTTATTAATTAAAAAGTTCAATGTTCATAATTTAGAAATTCTGCTTCGAAATGTTTTAAATTTTGAAATTAAGTTTTAAAAGTTTTAAAATCGCCCACTTAGCTGTGTTAACTTGTCGCAACTTCCCTTCCATCTCGGGGTAAATCTCGGTAAAGCCTGGTCTCATCTTCGTGAATAAACGTCGGGAAAACCATGAATAAGTCTGCAACCCATCTTGTATCTGGTATTGTAAGCCGCCTTCTATGCCATGATTTAAAAAAAGAAATACTTTATATTAATTAAAATAAAAGGAAACTAAATACATCTTCTTGCCATTTGGAGACGTCCTTCCCTGGTTACATCCTGGCCTAATGAGACAGATAAATTAAAAGCAAGCAGCCTTCCTACTTACCGCGCATCCACGGGGCGCATGCATAGCTAGGTTACTTATTATTTTAAATTTTTCTCGATAGATGTCACTATCAGCCAGAGATCTCATTAAAAATATTTATCATACATAACAATTTTTTTTACATAGTTATACATTATTACAATTTGGAATTTATTCTCGTTTGTTTTCTGAATTTTACTATTTTAATATGTAACACCGTCTAAAGTGTGTTACACGCTTGATCGAACTATTCTAGTGGATACATATGAAAAGTACTACAAAATTCTAGATGATGCTGGTGCTTCATCATCTAGACCGGATATATTCCTTTTTTCTTGGAAAATTAAACGTATCACCCTGGTAGAACTAAGAATACCATGGGAAACAAACTTACCCAACAACCACACAATAAAAATGAATAAGCATTATGACCTAATAAATGAATTAACTACAAATAACTATATTGTTAATAGATACGCAGTAGAAGGGAGAATGATAGGTATACCAGCAAAATCTTTCTACAAGCTACTAAACGACCTTGGCCTGTCAACTACAGTAAATTCTACTTCAGAACGAGTATCTAAAATTGCATTAGCAGGCTCCTATGAAATTTGGATAGGTAGAGGGGGTAACATTAGTAGTAAAGGTGAGTGTCGATGACAATCACAAAGTGGCCTCTTAAACTTGCACCCAGAATCACAAGTCTCGTGCTACTCAGGGTTACTCCCTTTGCCACATGATGGACTCTGCAACCGCACGGTGAATCCATGGAGTGCTAAGAAGCTCATTTCTTTCTTGTATATCCATATGTTGTAGTTTATAAAAAGTAATATGCCGAAATATTGATTTATCTGTTTACTTACTTTTTTAAGTAGGTCTTTAACATCATGTGTAGTTCTTATCCACTGTTTATTGTACCATTCTGTAAGAGTCCAGCCTTTTTCATGTGGTTTTGTAATGTCTCTAATGGAGGGGACTTGACTGTGATCTGTCCTTTCCATATTGAATTGATCAACCAAACTTAGTGTTGAAGCATTGCTAAAACAGTGGTGAATATTTCAGTGTTAAAACGACGTTTAATTTGTTTTCAATATAATTTCATAAAAGCTACACGTTTATACAAGTTATAAATTTTTTTCATGATACAGTATTATTATTATTTGAAGATTGAACAGCTAACTCTATTAGATTAAGTTTAGTAATTAAATAATATAATCATAATTTTTAGAAATAAAAATTTGTAATTGAGTTAGTAAATACAGTTAGTTGTAAATGATACTGTTTAGATAACACTGTAAAACATCTGTTGTAATGCTTTGAATTGTTAATTTAAATTAGACTGTTTTTTTTTTTTAACTGCTGGAGTGCAATTTTACTGCAAATAAAATAAAACTTAGAGCACATGTGTCCCTGCTTGTTTGATAAACAGAGCCAACTGAAACAATGCAATGAAAATAAAATTACCTTTGTTTTATACACATATATTTACATGTTAATTTATTGAATATAAGTATAGAATTTGAATACAAATAGTTCTGAAAAACATACTGCATTTAATAACTTCAGTGTGTCAATAACAAGTACAAATATAATCTAATAATAATTATGAGGCAACTTTTATTTGAAAGTCCTCATACATTTATCGAATATTGAAATATTTCAGCAACAAAGGCAATGAATCTAAATTGGCTCTAAATTTACTAATTTATATATCTCTGTTGGCTGAATCTAATATAATACAGATTGTACTTATTGTTTGAGTTCCTGGAATCCTGAAACCGTTAACTGAATTTATTAATTTATAAATCTCTGTTGGCTGAATCTAATGTAAGACAGATTGTACTTATTGTTTGAGTTCCTGGAATCCTGAAACCGTTAACTGAATTTATTAATTTATAAATCTCTGTTGGCTGAATCTAATGTAAGACAGATTGTACTTATTGTTTGAGTTCCTGGAATCCTGAAACCGTTAACTGAATTTATTAATTTATAAATCTCTATTGGCTGAATCTAATGTAAGACAGATTGTACTTATTGTTTGAGTTCCTGGAATCCTGAAACCGTTAACTGAATTTATTAATTTATAAATCTCTGTTGGCTGAATCTAATGTAAGACAGATTGTACTTATTGTTTGAGTTCCTGGAATCCTGAAACCGTTAACTGAATTTATTAATTTATAGATCTCTGTTGGCTGAATCTAATGTAAGGCAGATTGTACTAATTGTTTAGATTCCTGGAATCCTGAAACCATTAACTGAATTTATTAATTTATAAATTTCTGTTGGCTGAATGTAATGTAAGGCAGATTGTACTTATTGTTTGAGTTCCTGAAATCCTGAAACCGTTGTCCGGTTAACTGCTTCACCGCACTTTTACACAATCATTGACTTACTTCCCTATTTTCTTTACTATCTGCCTAATTCATTCTTGCTGCACTTTTAAATTTCTATACATAATGAACAATAACTTACAAGTCCCTTATAAACTCTTCTAAACAAATTTACCCTCTTTAAAACATTGCTTACAACTTCACCCCCCTTCCCAATACGTCTGCACGCTTCGAAGTTCCCCAAAAACTTAGTTCCTTTTGCTCAATGATTTTAGTTTTTAAGAACAAGCATAATATCCCTCCTTAAGTATTTCAGTCAATACTGCAGTTCTTACACTTTTTACAAATTGTTCCCACACCGTAAGAGTGTTACTTTCCCAGCAATTCTTGGTTTCCTGAAATATTTAACCCTTGGAAATATCTGCAGCCTTCTTTTGTCAATACTTTTCCACAACTGGTTTATGATTACAGCCAAAATATAACAATGGTTAAGCCCTCTTTGTCGGTATTTTAGAACACTACTCTAGGTCACTCCTTTCTTAATATTTCTGCTGATTATTATTGTTTTGAATACTAACTAAATTTATACTATATGCCTCATATGTTTATGTTATTTTATATATATTCAATTTGTAATAGTTTTCTATACAAGTTTTACAGATGAAACTTTCTGTACCATCTACCTGTCCAACAATACAAAAAAATCCAGGAAAGTTTCTTCTTTTCACAAATATATTTTTTTAATTATCACTTTATTACAAATCTTTCAACATACAAATTTGATGTTTTGAAAACATTTTGTTAAATTCTGAATTTTCTGCTTAATTTTGCAAATCAGTAAAACCTGGATGATATTTTATTGTCATTATGGTAATATTAAACTACTTGAAAGGGTGGCTTTAGGAACTATATTTTCCTAATGTAAATGGGGATATTTACTGTACTTATGACAGTACATGAGATAGGTTACACTTGTCTGGTTTCTTTTATTTACTGCTTGGCTGCACTCTAACCACGTACTTCTTCACCTATCTATATGGAAATTTAGCATCCCTGAACATCAAAAAATTGACAGAAACATTTTATAAACATGAAAATCTATGGATCACACACACATGATTGAATTTATAATAAACTTTCAATTTTACATTTTATTTATACAGAATTAAAATTATTGAGTCTTGGTTGTTTTCTCAACCTTGCTGTCACAAAAAAAAATTAATTTTTTTTCTATACATATTTTATGGTAAAGGAAATAATTCAACATACCTATTTTGACTTATTCCAGTAAAATAGAAATTTCCTACTGGATGAGGGGTTGGGTTTTGATATTTTTGGTTAATTAATAAGCTCTCCCAAACCCCCTAAAAAATGTAGAAAATTAACTGCAGTTCTAATGCTTAAAAATTAACACAAGTGGGGAAATGAGTGAATTAAATTTATTCCTGGTTGAAATGCAATCCAAATTTCAAGAGTACTCTATAAACATTAATCATAAGTGCATATAAGAGTAGTATTTACTAAGGAAATCAAGTTAAAAGCTTGTAAGAAATTACTAAGTTTTAAAAATAAATTAAAAACATTTGTTGATTCCATCTTTACGTGAGCTACTAGTAATCACTAAACGCTTTTAAATGTTTTAAACTTGCCTATAGAAGCACTTACTTTGTTTGTTGAGGACGGCTTCGGGAGATGTGTTCCATTGTCAACTCAGACCGTAACTGATCTCAAGGTTTACGTAGCTTAGGGTGGGGGTGGGATATTTTGGTGGTGTGGGTGTATTTTGTGTGTATTACACATACTCAATACACAATTACATTACAACTCACACGCACTTTTTGACATCATAACTCCTAATACACACAAAATACACCTACACCACCAAAATATCCCACCCCCACCCTAACCTACGTAAACCTTGAGACCAGTTACGGTCTGAGTTGACAATGGGACACATCTCCCGAAACGGTCGTCCTCAACAAACAAAGTAAGTGCTACTATAGGCAAGTTTAAAACATTTAAAAGTGTTTAGTAAATTAAAAATATTTATTCTTATAAAACACAATTCTACTAAGAAATAATGAGCCTACAAGATATCTTTGAAAGGGTATTAACAATGTTATCCTCTGTTAGCAATTTTCACATGAATCTAAACTACAGAACACAGTAGCGTAATTATAAAAATTAAACAACAATAAACCTTGCTACAGGTATTTCAACAACCTTTAATTTTGATTTTTTGTAAAAATTAAGTATTCACACCGTTTTGTATATTAGGTTTTAAGTTAGATCTGTCACGTTAGTTCAGTAATTGCCCATAGTGAGTAGTCACTAGGTCTGTAGTCATTAGTTCCCAGTATCTTTGTAACCTCCTGATGATGCTAACATTGTTAGTGAAATGTACATCAAGGTTGTTTGAATATTTGTAGCAAGGGTTATTGTTGTTTAATTATCATAGATAGTCCACTTAAGTGTTCTTAGAAAGTTATATTTATAAAAGGTGCTACCAACAAATGAAGACAAACACATTAAAGTGTTTTATGGACAATCTATTTGTATATTTATTAATAATGTACATCAACGGATTACATTGCAAGGGAAAGGTCCACTGGGTTAGGATGGCCCCAAAATACAATTTAAAAAAACTTGAACGCATTATTATTTTATACTTGCCTATAGTAGGACTTACTTTTTTGATTATTGAGGACAGCCATTATGGAAGATGTGTTCCAACGTTAACTCAGACCGAACCAGACCATTTAGTTTAGTTTATGGTTGGGGTGAGGTAGGATAGAATATTACATGTATTTTCAAAGAGTACTGGGGTTATAATGTCAAAAAGTGTATATGAGTTATACACCATGCAAATTGGGTGTTAAGCATATATTTTGAAATGTTTGTGTATTTAAAACTTTTCGGTTATGCAGTGTCGGTTATTTTTATTTTGTTTGTGTTTAATTTGTAGGTTTGATATTATGTTTGTGTAGTTTTGGTTTATGAAATGTTCAGGAAAGTTTGGTAAGGTTTATTTGTTTGTATATGTTCTTGGTATCTTGTGTAAAATGGCCTTTCAGTTTGGTGTATGTAAAAATACCTAACACCCATTTACATTATAACTCGCATATACTTTTTGACATTATAACCCTCAATACTCTAAAAATACACCTAATATTTCTACCCTAACACACTCACACCCTAACCTAAAACAACCAAGAGGTCAAATACGGTCTGAGATGACAATGGACACACAACTCTTGAAACAACCATCCTAAATAATAAAAAAAGTAAGCGCTACTGTAGGCAAGATAAGATACTAATATATGTTCAAGTGTTTTTAGTGTAAAACTAGTAGCTCAGTAAAAATAGAATCAAATAAATAATTTATAATCTTTTTAATGGATGGATATGAATTCATCTCTTAAATTTAATATTTTGGAGTAGGACTAACTGAGTTGAGATGTATCAGACGGGTAAGACATGATATTACAAGTATATCTTCATAATTCTTTTGCAGAGTAATATTAGAAGGTTAAATTAAGCTCTATGAGGAATTGGGGAATTCTACAGCTTTATAAAAACGTTTTTGCCTCTTGAGAATTGTTTTAAAGATACCTTTGCTTTAAAATTTTGCTCTGCACTGTTCTGCAGTCTAGTGTAATATTTTTTTTAACTTAATGGTCAAAACAGCCGATGAATAGACATTATTAGTTTATGTCTACTTACTTGTGGCCAAATAGTCCCTAATGATTCTTTTCTTAAATCAAAGGACTACAAAAATGCTCTTTTGAGTTATTACACCTATTTGGGCATGACTCAAACTTGAATTAAACTTTAAATGTCATTGCTATTTAAAATTTGTAGGAAAAAGTTTCGCATTAAGGATGCTTCCATAAGTTTCTACCTGTGTTAAATGTCTTAGGTTAGTAATCGAATTTAGTGAAAATAAATTTCAGTTTAAAAATGACAAATTTCAACTACAGTTTTTCAGTACATAAATACTTGTAGGATAAAACGTTTCCAGGTGTTGAATTAAAAACATTTTCTAGGATATTTTCAAGGGCAAGCCCTAAAATAATTTTCTGGCAATGCTACTGCTCTTTACAACCTGTTTTATATAAAAACTATCTTGATATTAATTTTATTTTATAAGAGTTTATGAGAGAAACCTAATTAAATAATAATTCTGATAATATATTTTCAAGCACATTTTCCTGCTTTTCCTAACCTTATAATACTTTACTTTGTAGACGCATTTCGGAATGCCTCTATTTCCAAAACCTAAATAAAATTACTACAGTATTTAAATTTTGAAAATGGAGTCAATCAGAAACGCTTCAAAAAAGGAAAATCTTTTAATATTAGGAAAGGCGGAAAAATGTACTCGGATATATACAAATATTTCTAACAGAGGTGTAGATGAGTAGATTAAGAGTGATCATATTTGACTTTCAGATGACATATACCTTGTAAAAATGGGCTGACAACTTTAAATCAGTCAAAAAATCATATAAAACCCTTAAAGTAAATATATATTCAAAACAATCAACATTAAGAGTTTCTACACTTGGGAGAAGGGTGTATCTATTAACACCCAAGTTGGGGCATGGGCAGACGAATACCCTTAAAAACTGTTGAGATCTAAGTTAGCAAATCTACAAAACATTGGGGGAACAATTTTATAGAGAATTTCCCTATCTTTCTTTTTTCTTTTTATCTTAAAAAAAAGATAATTTTAATCCCAGATGTCATTGATGCTCCTCATGAACTCCTTCTCATTTAACATAAAATTTAAGTGCTATAACAGGCAAGTTTTTACATATTTATAGATGTTTACATATTTATGTACATTGTAGTAGCTAAAGAGCAAGATGGGAACAACAATGTAAGGAAATAAAGTGATAAAAAATATTTTTTAAATATATGAAAAATTATGAAAATCTGTTTCTTTGTAGAAGAATAAAGAACAAAACCCTGGTAACTACAATCAATTGTCTTGACTAAGTTAGTAAAAACACCTAGTTTTATTCCTTACACCTTGGTAATTAAACAATGGACCTTGGTAATTAAACGACTTCTTCAGCCTCCAGAATGGGGAGGCTGAAGAAGTCATAAGACCAAAATGTTTCCTCCAAGTGTAAGTTAACAACTTTAGTTAACAAAAAGTCTGGTTGCAAGTAATAGCAAAAGTGTAATAAGTAATTTACAACCAGCTCGTTATGAACAGCAACAAGATTTCCATATTTAATTAATGAATTAATATTGGGAAAAACTGTATTAAACATCAAGTGTCATCCACTACAAATTTTAAAAAAATGTACTTGAACTAGATTGGATAAATAAAAAGTATTTTTATTAAAGATAGAAAATTTGAACTATATATATGTATATATTTCAATTTGAATTTGAATTTTCTCTAAATTATTTCCGGTACTTTGTTTTGTTTGATAGTAAAGTGTTAAATACCGAAGCCGTTGAGGTCTTAAAGTTTTACTAGCAACCAATACTGTTAAATAAGAAATAGGAAACGCTCAACCATTTTATAGCAAAAGCTAAAGAAACAAGTAAACTTATACTGCTCTGAACTGATCTTAAAACTGTGTTAAACAGTATAAACTTTTATGTCAGATTTTATGTTGCATCATTCTTTAAGTATTAAAACATGTAAATACTTAATGATCGTCATCCTGTTCCACCGATGACATTATTGGCTGTCCTATTTAAAAATATAATCATCTATATATGTTCCTAACATTTTAGACATTGGGGCTCTCTATTTAGGTTGAGTGACCTGAGTTTTAATTCTTGAATTTTGTAGTCCATTACGTTCGGTGAATCTTATTAATCTCTTAAACAATAGTTCATGACTATCCGAACTTTATATTTAGTAAATTTGTTAAAACTTATTGAGACAGAACGTTTTCGAATGCTATGTGCCGATCTTCATCAGTGTCTTCTGTTTGGAGATGTTGGGTCAAGCGGTGATGGTTTTAAAGGTAGGTTTTCGATAGTAGAGTATCAAAGAGTATGTGTGATTTGTACTGTGTTTGTTCGTTTAATATGTTTGTATTTTGTGTGTCTGTAAATTTCATATTGTTCTAGTGTGTTGAGATGTGGTCCTTTTTTGTTGATGTGTAGGATTTCTAAATTATGATAAATGTCTGTGTATTTGTGTCCTGTTTCTTTTAAGTGATTGTAAAATGTTGAGTTGGTGTTCTGTTTGTGTTCTTCGACTCTTTGTTTAAAGCTGCGACCTGTTTGTCCAATGTAGAATTTGTTACTTTCGTTGCAGTTCAGTTTGTATGCGCAAAGAATATATATATATATATATATATATATATATATATATATATATATATATATATAATAAATTTAAAACATTTCAAAAACAAGAATACTTTTAATGCATATATTAATCAAAGCTTTTCGCCGATAAAACAGTACCAGCATCTTCAGAAAAATAATTATCTAATAAATATATATATGAAATTTGCGACTTCTTCAGCCTCGTAATTTTGCCGCTAAGAATGCTGCAGTTGCGCTTCCTCGGTACCATTTTTTTTTGAAAGTTAGAAATGATGTGATCAAAGAGTGTGTGTGATCTGTCACATCACTTCTAACTTTCAAAAAAATGGTACCGAGGAAGCACAACTGCAGCATTCCTACCGGCAAAAATACGAGGCTGAAGAAGTCGTAAGACGAAAAAATTTCCTCCAAGTGTAAGTTAACAATTTAACAACTTTTACTTAACGTGAAATCTGGTAACGCAAGTAATCGCAAAAGTGTATTAATTAACAACCAGCTCGTCATGAACAGCAACAATATTTCGATATTTGTGTATTTATTGTTAATATTCAATCTCAGTGTATTCCTAATAAATAGTACAAAAAAATATGCTTTAACTTTATTTCAAAGTTCCAGTATAGTAAAAAAATGTATCAATTACGAAAACTTTTTAAATTGTTCAACACAAACAAAAACATTTCACCAGCTCGTTCAATAGATTTACCCATTGAGATAGTGGATGACTTTATAAATAAATTATGAGTCAACTTTCTTTCAAATTGATTGAATTGTTTTTCAAAACAAAAACAGATAAATGGTTTTCTTTTACTTGGTAGAAGTATAGAAGTGTGTAGGAAAAAGAAACGCATTTTTAAATTAAAAGATAAACTCTTGGGAAATTTGAAGGTTTTCTTTTATCAGTTCTCTGGGGACTTGACATTCTCTTGATGTTCACTTAAACTGATATGTTCGCTGTTCCATTTATAGACGAGAAATGATCTTTGGAAAAATAGAGGAGAAAATAAGTGTAGTGTTTTGCTTGCTCCAAGTAACAGTCACTTTCTTAAGATATTTACTGTCTTATCAATGTTTATCAATTTAGAACATGTTTTTTAAATTTTTATTTAGTGTCTGTTATTGACTGTTAATTTTTTTTCTTATAGGCTAATGACAGATTACAGACAATTTTGCTTTTCTAAAACACACCGTTTCGAATTTATTTCCGAAATTACATTAGGCTAACATTAGGCTACATAAAAAACATGTTTTTTTTATAACAAAAAATAAATTTACATCTATGATTTTAAATTGATTTATTTTGAATTGTATAATTTATAATTTGATTTTTTATAATTTTTCTGTATAAAGTAATTTCTTATGAAATAAAATGTACCTAAAATACACATAATAGAAAATTTCTTTATCTATAAACATTTGAACACATGTTAATATATTACACTTGCACTTACATATACTAGCACTTACATTTTTTGCTTATTTCGCGAGATTTGTCCCATTGTCAACTCAGACCGAAACGGTCGTTCTGAATAATCAAAAAAGTAAGTAGTACTATAGGTAAGTGCAACATACTAACATATGTTCCAGTGTTTTTAGTTAGAAGCTAGTATCTCAAGTGAAGATGGGATCAAATAAATTCAAGGTTTTCTATTATCTAAATTTTTTATTATAAACTACGTGAACTAGATACTATTAAAAACCTCTGAATGCATTTTACAAATGGACTTGAAATGTTTACATCTATCAGCCACGCACACTGATTACAATTTTGTAAATGTTTTAGCTATTATGATTTTTCATCTGTTGTATATCTTTGTAACTTGTGACAGAATGGATTTTTATATTCCTTTTTGTATAAACTTCTAATAACGTTCATATATTTTTCTTCCGTACCAAGCTGTGTGTGTCTATCCATAACAAGTTTATACAAAATGAGCCTGATAACCTCAAACACGTCATCCCTTGTTGGCTTGTGGTTTCTTATCCAATATATTCAGTGCCCATACCTGGTGACATAACACCACCTATACCTACAACCCGTCCCGTCCTCAAGGTACTATCCGATCAAGGCAGCTACTGCCACGTTCAGTAGTCAAGATGGAGTTGGTGAACAGTTCCTTCCATAATTTACTAAGGGATGCTAATTCAGAAAAAATGGAATTTTTTATACAGTAGTCACAGTGAAAAAACCCGAAACCAACAGACAACATGTTTCCATTGTCTAGCAGGGGAGGTTTTCTAAACATAGATGAATTTCATAATTATAATTATAATATTTTATATATAGGCTGATGACAGATCACAGACAATTTTGCTTTTTTAAACACACAACGTTTCGAATTTCTTTCCGAAATTCCTTTTCAAGTGCTCAATTTTAATTAAACAATTATACAGCATAACCTACTATTTATAAAACACATATCATTATATAAAACATAATAAAAATCAACAAACTATAATGGTATGTATTTTATAAATAAGTTATGTTGTATAGTTGTTTAATTAAAATTGAGCTCTTGAAAAGGAATTTCGGAAAGAAATTCGAAACATTGAGTGTTTAAAAAAGCAAAATTGACTGTAATCTGTCATTAGCTTATATAAAATATTAATAGTTATTAACAGACATTAAATAAAAATATTAGTTATAATTATAATAATTGTAATATATACTTATACTAAACCCTGCGAGCGTAAACATGATTAATAAACTCGATTTATGGTTTGTGTTTAGAATGTGTGTGTTGTACTATTTGTATACAAAAATAAAAGGATAGTAGGTACCTGTTTTATTGAGTTTCCTTCCAATATGCTCCCATATATTATCTCGAACAACATTGTCCTAATTGGTTTTGAGTTGAGAATAGTAAAGCGGCTGGATATGTAGCTATAAGTTCTAGTAGA
Organism: Prosapia bicincta; assembly: GCA_036971475.1. NCBI lineage: Eukaryota > Metazoa > Arthropoda > Insecta > Hemiptera > Cercopidae > Prosapia > Prosapia bicincta. Next base: position 93,009,775 of record JBAIZL010000010.1, read on the forward strand.
AACCCGTCAATTTCATCCGTAAAGGATTCCATTACGACAAGAAACTTGATCTGGCAGCACGACTCGGCAGCGCTGCAAAGTCGCTTGCATCGGAAGAGCCGTAAAGGATTCCATTACGACAAGAAACTTGATCTGGCAGCACGACTCGGCAGCGCTGCAAAGTCGCTTGCATCGGAAGAGCCGTAAAGGATTCCATTACGACAAGAAACTTGATCTGGCAGCACGACTCGGCAGCGCTGCAAAGTCGCTTGCATCGGAAGAGCCGTAAAGGATTCCATTACGACAAGAAACTTGATCTGGCAGCACGACTCGGCAGCGCTGCAAAGTCGCTTGCATCAGAAGAGCCGTAAAGGATTCCATTACGACAAGAAACTTGATCTGGCAGCACGACTCGGCAGCGCTGCAAAGTCGCTTGCATCGGAAGAGCCGTAAAGGATTCCATTACGACAAGAAACTTGATCTGGCAGCACGACTCGGCAGCGCTGCAAAGTCGCTTGCATCGGAAGAGCCGTAAAGGATTCCATTACGACAAGAAACTTGACCTGGCAGCACGACTCGGCAGCGCTGCAAAGTCGCTTGCATCAGAAGAGCCGTAAAGGATTCCATTACGACAAGAAACTTGATCTGGCAGCACGACTCGGCAGCGCTGCAAAGTCGCTTGCATCGGAAGAGCCGTAAAGGATTCCATTACGACAAGAAACTTGACCTGGCAGCACGACTCGGCAGCGCTGCAAAGTCGCTTGCATCGGAAGAGCGATGTGACTGAATAAGAGCTTAGATTCGAATGGTACCTTTAGGGTGGACCTCTCCCTAAGGAGGCCTCGCACGACAAGACCTTACTTGGGCTAAAAAATAAGTAAAAAGCTTTGATTGAATGAAAATAATATAATAATGTACATATACGAGCCTTAAATATATGTCTGATAACCCGTGGAATATAATAAATTATCGATTATTGACAAAACCCACAAACGAGATATCGGTATCGCGACCAAAAGAATGCAAAGCATTGTTTGATAGCGGTGGCATTTCAACACTGGAAAATGAACAAAAATCACCTACATAATTGGTGAATGATTGTCGTGTTAGAAACGAAATGGTTTCTTCAGAATTGCTATAAACACAACTGTTTGCGCGAGAATTTTAAAAAAAATTCGGGGGAGCCGACTATGAGAAGAAATCTTGTAAAAATGTTTTAGTCCAGGCCTCGCATTTGCTAAGGACAACAAATCGGTCTAAGGCTCTGCTCTGCCTGCAGTATGAAACAATATTGGCATCCACGGATAGCCTATAGGAACATGTAACAAGGAAATCGATTTATTAGGAATTTGGCAACGTTTCGACGACTAAATTGTCGTCCTCATTCAGGCCTACAAGTATAAGACAGAACTAACAACTACGTCATAAAAGTTGACAACAAAATTAATATAAAACCAAAAACATTACAGTAAGTTATTAATACTAATACATTAACAAAACAACAAACAATACATATTAAATAATTAAAAAAAACACTATAAAACGGGATGGAACGTGTTAAGGAGGACACTAATAAATTGGCCCGTATCTCTAATCATTTAGTCATAAAGCTTAAAAACTCTCAAGGGTTCTAGTTATTGATGCAGCAGATGTTTAGTAATGATTTTTTTACAGGTTGTATTACTGTTATATTTTTTTGACATATTTTAATTAATTGTTTATAGAATTTATTATCATGGACTATCACGTTTAATACTGTGTTTTTTAATTATTTAATTTATTTTTGTGTTGTTTTGTTAATTTATTAATATTAATAACTTATTTTAATGTTTTTATTTTATGTTAATATTGTTGTGAATTTTTATGACGTAGTTAATTCTGTCTATTATACTTATATGCCTGAATGAGAACGTCAATCTAGTCATCGAAACGTTGCCAAATTCCTAATAAATCGATTTCTTTGACTCACACATCAACCGTGTTTTTATTTAACATGTAACAAAAATATTTAAAGCCTTTACAGGAGTTGTTATCTACTTAAATTTATCTGTATAACTATAAATCTAGTTTCGTGTGACCAAACATGGCGTTTTTATGGAAATTAAACTGCAGCTAAATCGTTCAATTAAAATGTAAATTTGAATTTGACTGTAAATGCCCAGCAAAGATATTTATTGCTGTACGTAATGGCGAGGCTCCACCTCGTACACTCTGGTATTTATTAACATGCATTGCAACTTTAGGCATACGTAGCTCACCACTATTTACTTGGAACAATCTACCGTGCTTTATTAATAATAAAAAAGTAGACCTAGTATTAAAAAAATTAAAATCAATTCCTACTTAGGGCAACAAGGACAAATTTTACTTTAGTTACTTTTTATTAAATAACTAGCGTTATCCAGTTGCGCACGAAATCATAATTTTATAATACGAAAAGCAAATCAAACATCTAAATAATTATATTTCATTTACTGCAAAGCTAGAGGATAGACAATGTTTTTCTTCATTTCATTAGGCGTATAAACATACAAATTTTAGATTTCCCAACACGTGAGGACCCAGCGTATAATTGTTCGTGGTAAAAACTCGATTGTTCCAAATTTAATCCAGCAATGGTCAATGATTGTCCTTGTGCCTTGTTTATGGGGTTTGCGAATGCAAATCGCAAAGGAAATTGTAGTAGTTTGAAATCAATGGGTATATCTGATGAAATCATTAGTATTCATGGAATTAAGACCATCTCTCCTTTGAACTTGCACCTATGATTTCTCCCTGGATAGTTTTTGAACCATCCTAAACCTCTGGAGCAAAGCCCTTTGGATGGATCTGAACCAAACTTCACATGAACCGTCCTGGAAATATGTTAATAAATCTCTCTAAATTCGATTAACTTCTGTTCAGCGGGTTAGGCGTCCATATGACACATATATGCATAGATAAATACTTCGGTTTTTGAAACATTCCAAGCCTCTGGGGTGGAGCCCTGTTAGATCCTGATGGATCTACACCAAACTTCACTCGAATCGTCCTGGGAATATGTCAAACAATCCCTCTAATTTTTATTAACTTCTGTTCTGCGGTTTAGGCGCCCATAAGTTACATACATAGCCTATATATACATTAGTTTTTTAACCATCCTAAGCCTCTGGGGCGGATCGCTGTGGATGGATCTACACCAAACTTCACAGGAACTATCCTGGGAATATGTTAAACAAACCCTCAAAATTTCATCAACTTCTGTTCAGAGATTTAGGTTATTTTTTTTATTAAATAATCACAATTAATGTAACGTAACATAATCTATGCGTTAAAACAGCTGTTATACCGCGTAACCAGCATAAAATCAGCTGTTTTATGAAATCATACCGTATCACTTATTGTAAGCCAAATAGGACGAAATAACTATGTTGCATAGCTTGCCACTTTTGTGAAAAGTTTTTCTCCCATATAAAACTAAAATTAATTATTTAATTTTAATAAATGAATTAGTATTTTTTAAATCTGTATTAACCTCAAATGTATTCCACTAAAGGTAAAAGGAATGTTTTTGAACTTGAGCGGATGAAAAATAGTATTTTATTAACGATTGAAAATTTGAACAAGACATATATATAAGAGTAGTTTGAACTAGTAGAAGGAATTTGAAAAAGAAACACTTACGTAGAAAGTATTGACCGTAAAGTGCACACTAAAAAATTCAAATATAAATCTGTGACTAAGTTATGAAATGCCTTTGATGCAAACAATTATCGCCGACAGATAGCTCTGGCCACCAGGACCAGTATGTCAGTGAGCTGAAGTGTCACTAGCTACTGAGACACAACAATAGCTGACAATCAGCCTGAAAATCAATTGTCATTGGTAAAACCTAGCATCTTCCAAACTCTAATAGTAAAAGCATGAAAAATATGTCATTTGTATCGTCCTTACATTTGACAAACTCATGTTGGTAAATACTTATAATTACTTGTAACACCTAACATTTACCAATAAATGGGCTTTTACAGTAACGTATCACATAATTACCAGTAACACCTAACATTTACCAATACATGGGCTTTTACAGTAACGTATCAATATACAATAAATATTATATCGAACGAGGCAAAACAAACAGTACTGACACAGTTGTAAGATTTTATTTTATGTACACAGTTTTACAAACACATAGGCTATAACTAAAAAGAAGTTAAATCAGTTAAACTCGAGTATAAAGATGTTATATATGACCTACGTACAATTTGACGCAACACTCGCACCGTTCAGAAAGGTTTTGCATCATTGGAACTACAGCTGATTCAGTTTCAGTACTGTTTATTTTGGCGCATACGGTATTAATGGTGAAATACAAAAGTAACATTATTTACTTACTGAGGCGCATAAAGAGTCAGGAGGTCTTCAATCATTCACATATGTCTTCTTCTAATATATTTGTCTGTACATTTTTACTGAATATTCTGTTGCTTCAATTCTCCCTCAAGGTCATCCACACCTGTGTTGTACTTTGATCTAGGCGAGTGTAGAACGTAGAAAACTGAACATCACAGTAAACAACTCGTCAAGATCACTTCCTCGTTGCCATAATAATAACGGCCAGCATCACCATGGCAACGAGATGGTTTATGGTTAGTAACTTCATTGTGCACCATATCCCTATCACACCTCCCAAAGGCAAAGCTTGCAACAGCGTCCTTCTTATTACACACGACACGCCGTAGCCTTTGATAATCCACTCTTTTGGGAATACGGAAAATTTTAAATGCCGTGTTTACCCTGAAAAAAATAACATAATTATTTCCAGTCGAATTTAATTTCCGTTGGTGTTATAAATAAATAAGTAACTACACACGAACTAACAAAACAATATACATTATTGTCTTAAGCGTTTCGATGCGTATCTTATGCCATCATCAGTGACACCACTACAAATTTACAAATGCAACTAAACAGGTGACGTATAGTACGTCTTATTTATACTTACAGGTTAGAATCTGATCTGGGCGTGGCCATATTTACAATCACGCCTCCGTTTACATCAAAATATAAGTCTACATATAAAATAAATAAGTCTACATTAACTCAAAAATACAAGAATAACAGTTAGATTTTGATTATTACTTATCCGTTTATTTAAAAATGTAAATTTTCTAAATCACAGAGGATAAAACCTTAGGCCTACAAGGTAGATGTGAAGGCAATCACTGCAGCAATATCGAAACTAGAAATATGGTCTGTATGATGACGGCTAGCCTTTTACATTTTGTTTCAACAGTTTTTCTTCATTTTCTTATCTTCCTATTATCTATGGTATGTGGTCAATTTATCCTTCATTCCTGTGATGATACTAACAGCATTAGCATGGTTAACTGAGGCAGTTCGGGAAAATGGGGGCAAAACAAGAACTGTGCAAAGCTCTTTCTGACGGTAATTCTCCACAACTCGTCAACCAGAAGAAATATGCAAAAGTTAAAGGGACAGAAACTAATGATATGAGTATTTGGTTATTTTGGAAAGAAATTGAAACTCAGGAAGATAGTTTCAGAACACTGAAAGACTTACTTAGTTACTTACTAGCCAACGCCCACCCTTGGCATTTGAGCCATTTGGCGACGCGCTGACCAGTATAGATGGGCATCCCTGAAGATGGGACTGTTGTAGTCCTGGGTCCTGTCCAGGGCTGTGCAATAATTAAGGTGTTCGACATTCATAAGTTCACCACCACACAGCAGACACTCCGGGGTTGGTAGCACATGAATGCGGTGGAGGTGCGCAGCAAGGTAATCATGACCGGTCTTCAATCTGAAAGCTGCAACGCTAACAGATCGGGGAAAGTTTTAACCAATTGGTCTACCCGTCACAAGACTTTCCCACCGTTTTCCTGCTGAGAGCTCCCTCATTCGAGAACACTGAAAGAGGCCACTTGCTTTAACGAAAAATAGTTAAGCCTTTCAACTCTTCTTATGAAAAAGGAAAAGTAAAAAGAGTGGATGTACCATATTTCTTAGATATTCTAATGTTGGATTTTCCCCTATTTCGAAGAACTTTAACATTTTTATGAGCGGAGAAATTCAACTATATTTTTTTTCATGTTTTAAAAGAAAACTCAAAATGATCAGAATTACTACGGGCCTGGAATAATAGATCCACTTCACATTTAGAAAATCACGCTAAACCAACCCCCTCCCCTCCAGACTGACTGACTGAGAGGCAATAAAAGGAATAGAAAAGGAAATGACGACATTCTGGAGCTCTCAACAAATACAGTCCATTAAATAAATGTCTAAATGTACTGAAAATTTATCAAGAAAAACAAACCAATATAATTTCACAATTACTATACTACTTCATCTGTTCAATATAATGTACGTTTCGGCCAAATACTTGCCTTTCTCACAGGTGACGTGTTAAAAACATTTTGTAATTTGAACTTTCCTGTTTGTTGTGTTCGTTGATAAATTTCTTTTTATATTGAACTCAAGAAATAGTTACTTTTAATTTCTTTTATTGACTCTGAAATATAAAAAGTTTGAAACTAAAAACACTTGTAAATATGTTACGCTTACTTTATTGTAGAACTTACTTTAAAATTGTTGAGGACGACCGTTTTCGGTAGTTACGGTCTGAGTTGAGAATGGGACACATCTCCCAAAACGGACGTCCTCAACAATTATAAATTAAGAGTTACTAAAGGCAAGTGTAACATATTTACAAGTGTTTTTATTTGAAAACTAGTAGCTCACGTGAAGATGTAATCAACAAATATAAAAGGTTTTGTGTATTTCTTTAATTTAGAAAATTATAATCGAAAAAAATATAAATTTAGTTTAAACATAACTGACGGCAACACTACTGTAGAGACAGAAACAAAGATCACGCGAAGTTCTGAAAAACTTTGAAAATATTTCAGCTTGACTGCATATTAGGAGAAAGACTTAGGGCTTAACGTTTGATGTTTTCTCAATCTTCCCTGCTCGGAGCTACTTTGTGACAAAACTTCTTTGGTTAAGCAGAACAATTTCAAGTTTACTCGGCTCGAGAAGTGCTTCAGCTTCCTCTTGTATTTCGTTCTGTAACCACCCCTTTCTTTTCTTGTGCACAATAGACCCAACCCAAAGACGCCTGTTGTGTGTCACAATACTTCATCGTGTAATTTTATAGAAAACTTGTGTACTTTTGCGGGAAAGTTTAAGGTGGAAAGTCGGTTTAATGTATAAAGTATTTTAACTTGCTGATTTATACATATATAGGCTAACTCCAACAACACCAAGAGAAAATGTGTTTTTTTTCAAATTTCTTCTATTAGTTCACACTCTTATATATATACAGTGTATATATATATATATATATATATATATATATATATCTTGTTCAAGTTTTCAATTGTTAATAAAATACTTTTTATTCATCCACATAAGTTCAAATACGTTTTTAAAAACTTGTAGGGGATGACACTAGAAGTTTATACACCTTTTTCAAATAATTCAATACTTAAATTTAATAATGAATTAATTTTAGTTTTACATGGGAGAAAAACGTTTTACAAAAGTGGCAAGATATGCAATATAGTTGTTTCGTCCCATTTGGCTTAAAATAAGTGATAACATATGATTTCATAAAACAGCTGATTTTATGTTATAGGTTATGTGGTAGAAGAGCTGTTTTAACGGATAGGTTATGTGATTTTATTTATATTAATTGTAATTTTGTAATAAAAAGTAACCTAAATAAAAGTTTTCTTTGTTGAAGGTAGGATTAGAGTTATTTTTTTTACATTACGTGTACAACCAAAATTGTTGCGAGGATTATTAAAAAAAAGAATAAAAACATTTAATATTTCTCTATTAATGGAAAGAAACAATTAAAACTAAATAAACACAGATATATGGATTATTAATAAACAATACAGGCCCAATTTGTCCCTAACCAACTTGATATTATGCTAAACAGTTGCAGAATAGTGACACATATTTTGCTATAGGTAAAAGTAGATATAAGTTACCTAAGTTAACCTCTACACCTGTAGGGTTACAGCCCCCATAGTTTGCCCCTGAAACTGCTAGTATTATATTGCTAAATGACTGACTTAGGAACTGTTTAAAAGACGACATATGTCGCTTTAAGGCATTTTATAGTTGCCGTATATAATTTTGAAAAGAAATTCTTTTGCTTATCTAGAACAAGTATTAAAAAAATGTTTCAAGTCAATCTTAGATCAACCAAAAAAATTCAGTCCAAGTTACTTTTTATTAAATAATACAACTAATATAAATAAACAATTGTAATTCTTATGCACATATGTATTCTTATACACATATAAATGAATCACAATATTAAGTGGCAAAATAGAAAGTGAAATCCGTTATTAAAATTAATTAATTAACTTTAATTACTAAATTATTATTTGATAAAACTGTATAACATCAAGTGTCATCCGCTACAAGTTTAAAAAAATTGGTTTGAACTTGACCGGAAGTATTCTATTAACGATTGAAAATTCGAACAAGATATGTAAATGAATATATATAGGAAGAATGTGAACTAATATTAGGAATCGAAAAGCCGAAACGTACAACGCCTGGAATATTGAAGCTAGAGAATTATAAGTTCACTGTCGAATGTAAGGGGTTAAACATCTGCAGGCAAATTTCTGGGAGTGAAAGTTCGTATAAACACCCCCCTTCTCCTTATATTTTTACGTACAGAATTTTAAATTAGAATAGACGGATTCAAGGCGGAATATAAATTTTAATTGTTTTTTCATATATTTTATAATTATTAATGTGAATGCATCATTTTATGTTGTTTCAATTCCTTCTATTAGTTTTCGCTGTCCTTATATATATATGTTCAAATTTTCAATCGTTAATAAAATACTTTTTATCCATCCACTTAAGTTCAAGTATAATTTTTAAAACTTGTAGTGGATGTTAATATAGTTTTTTTTAAAATAGTAATTCATTTATTTAATTAATGTTAGTTTTATATTGGAGAAAAACATTTCACAAAAGGGGCAAGGTATGCAATATAGTTATTTCGTCTCAATTTGGCCTATAAAAAGTGATAACATATCACTCCATAAAAAAGCTGATTTTATGTTATGTGGTAGAACTGCTGTGTTAAGGCATATGTTATGTTACTTTATTTATATTTATTGTAATTATTTAATAAAAGGCCAGTAAAGTAAAATTTGTCTTTGTTGACTTAATAGGAATTTACTTTAAAATATTTTTGTTTATTACTTGTAATTCCAATAGGCTATGTTTGATGTTTGTTGTATATATGCTGGAATTGTGATAGTAAAGGCGTACAATAAATAGGTTTAAAATATTCTCGTAAATAATTAAGGTTAATATAACTTGACTATAAATATATAGCACACTAAAAAAGGGTAACTAATGAAGTGTTAATATTCACAAGTGTTTTTATTGTTACATAAAAACCAAGGAAGTTTAAAAAAATATATATATAATTCGTCAATCTAAGCGCAATTAAAAACAATCAAAATAGTTGCCAAAGGATTTTCATGACGAATTTACTCGTGCTGAGTTGTTCCTGTTGCTCTTACAGTTACCTAGGTAACAAAAGGGAAAAGAGAAAGTACAAATTGAATCACTTAAACTCCGCGCGTCATGCAACCAATTTATTAAGTCGACTGGGAACAAATTGCGTTCAACTGTGCGACTCTGTAAGGCTACACGAAAAAAGTGTGAAGAGAGGGGTTGCAATAAATCTAAATATTTCCTTCCCGCTTTTTTAATTTAAACGCCTCTAGCATGCTCTTAAAAATTAGAATATATATATATTTATCACCTATTTTATATTGACAATTGTATATCTCACTTTTAGAGCAAAATTGTAATCCTATAATGAATTTCGAAAATGAAAAACGTACGAACATTGTTTAGGTTTGCTATTGCTATTTATTTTGACATTTTGTTTGATTTAAAACAAAATAAACAAAATATTATAACTATACCAGTTAGCTGCGTTGCGATGCAGTCAGTCACGTCATAGTAAGAACGTAGAATACATGAAAATAATTTTAAAAAGAATACGTGAGACGAGAGCATCAAGATTTACAAAAAGATAATAGGCTCTAAAAAAACCTAAAAACGGGTAGAAAATAAAAAGAAGGAAGAAGAGAAGATAACAACTGATAATTGTATTTTGGGTAATAGTATAGGGAAAGGATTAGAGAAGATGAACAATAAAAGCACAAGTAGAAGAAAAGAAAAAGAAAATACCAGATAGATTAAAAGGAAGAGAAGGATGAAAACAAAAATAAAGAAAAAATAACAGCTTAAGAAGAGGGAAGAAGAAAGAGAAGTTAGCAACGCATAACTATATTTTGGGTAATAGTACAGGGGAAGGATTAGAGAAGAAGATGGAAAATAAAAGAACAAGTAGAAGATAAGGAGAAAGAAAAGAACAGAAAGACTAAAATAAAGAGAAAGGGAAAAAAATTTAGAAAAAATAACAGCTTAAGGAGAGTTAGGAAGAAACAGAAGTTAACAATGATTAACTACATTTTGGCTAATAGTACAGGGGATGGACTAGAGAAGAAGAAGGAAAATAGACGATAAGTAAAAGAAAGATTAAAATAAAGAGAAGGAGAAAATAAAAATATATAAAAAAGAACAGCTCAAGGAGAGTGAAGAAGAAAGAAATGTTAAGAACGAATAATTATATGTTTGGTAATAACACAGGAAAAAGATTAGAGAGGATGGAAAATAAAAGCACAAGCAGAAGAGAAATAGAAAGAGAAGAACGGTAAGACTAAAAGAAAGAGAAGGAGAAAATGAAAAATAAAGAAAAATAGAAGAGCTTAAAGATAGTAAAGAAGAAAGAGAAGGTAGCAACGAAGAACTATAATTTGGGTAATACTACAGGAAAAGGTTTACAGAAGATGGAAAATAAAAGCAAAAGAAGAAGACAAGTAGAAAGGGAAGAACAGTAAGACTAAAATAAAGAGAAAGAGAAAAAAAAAATTTTTAAAGAAGAAATTAAGGAGATTGAAGAAGAAAGAGAGGGAGGTCATCCTAAAAAGGGTAAAGAAAAAAATATTATTAAGGAATGTGAGTAAGAAAAGAAGTAAGGAAATGTGGAAGGAGGAGGAAGGAAGAGGAAGGAAAGAAAAAGACTATTATGACTTCTTTGCCTCTGTGTTAATAGTATGGTATTTCGAGTAATCAGTTTCATTCTAAAAGGGAAATGTAACTATGTATCCAGAGGAGATGAAAATCGTGAAGCTAAACGAATGTCATACAGATAGAAACAGTTGCGTATAGGTGTAAACGAAATATAACCTTATCTTTAACGTTTCTAATCCAAGCGTTAGAATGCTCTGTACAGATTATTCCATATGAATGTAGTTTTTTGTAATCTTGTATCTATTTAGCTCCCTCTCATCTGTGTAATGGAAGAACGTAGGCAATATAACAGCCAAATCTGAGCCCAGAACCGATAAAGACGAGCCCATTAGGGAGCAGAGTTTCCGACTTTTGCCATTGTCCTCTGGGAGATATCGATCGACCATTACGCAAGGCTAATGATTACCGTCCAAGAAATACGATGATTTTAGTTGGACGAAATTGGATCTGAAAATCGTTTCGCTCTGACCATGGTGACGCCCCGAGGACGAGATAAAAATATCCCACGTACAGGTACTCAGACCAATAGACAAAGAGGATCTTAATCAATCATATTGCAATTAGGGGTAAGTCACTTAGTTTGTAAATAACTGTTAATGTTTTTTTCATTTATATTTATATTTATATTTGTAAATCATTAAAAAAAAAACTTGGTGAAGGAAAAAATAATAAAATTATTCAGTCAGCCATGCTTCGAAATGAGATTATTTTGGTTCGCAGAAAATGACATATTCAATAAAAACTGCATTTTGTAAGACGTCTAAGTATCATCTGTGAATACTAAATGGAGAAGATGTTCAGAGATTAGCTTAAAAAATAATTAAGTGAAGCGTTAACACAATTATTTCTATATATTTAACTTTTGCACTTAGCAATTTAATTGTAGTTGGGTTCACCTCGTCAATGCTAGATGAGATTCTAGCGAAACATCAAAACTGCGATTTTAAGCACTGTAAAATAAACGAATGTACTCCAGATAGTAACTATTTAATATATATGGATAAATATCATTGTCTTATGTATGTATATATATATAAATATCGCAATATGTTTTCTTGTGTATTAATAAAGAACAAAAGTCAAATACAAAAGTCAAATAATTCTTGTATTTGTATTTTGACTTTTGTTCTTTATATATATATATATATATATATATATATATATATATATATATATATATATATATATATATATATATATATATATATATATATATATATCATATGACAAATTTATGAAGCTTTTCGCTTACTATTCAGTGTCGTCTTCTACTGGTTACATTAAATTTCAACCAGAAATATTATAACTGGTTTTTAAAATTTTATTTGTTCACAATATATATATTTGTAGCTTTGCAACACTGTTTCCTTGTATTCACTTATCACTTTCACTTATGTACTTAAACAAGAATCTTACTTGGTATTTATGCGAGTTAACTTTCAAAGACTGGTCATATCTCCATCATCGGGCATCGTCAGTGATGCCCGATGATGGAGATACTACCAAGCTTTGAAAGTTAACTCGCATAAATACCAAGTAAGATTCTTGTTTAAGTACATATATATATATATATATATATATATATATATATATATATATATATATATACATATATATATATATTTTTTTTTTCTTTTAAATGTTAGTTATTTAAAATCATTCCAATTTTAATATTGTTAATAATATCTGTAGATTTTTGTTAGGTTCGGTCTACTTTTACTGTAATCTATGGCAAACTGGTTTCAATTCTTAATAATTGTCGATTCTTAACAAAATATATTAATTTATATCAAAAAACATAAAACGCAATGAAAACTTATAATATATTTATACAAATAAAAATTACATTATAAACAGTACTATACCAAATTATAAGAAAAATAAAATTAAAAAATACGGGATGCACAAAAATTCTGTAAATAAGCTAAATGTTATGGAATAAAAATGAAAGAATTATACATAAAAATCTATATAATATGTAGTTGAAGAGTTATATATTTGTTATTTTGACTTTAGAAATTATAAATTTATTTTAAATTAGTAAACTCAATCTAGACTACACAACAAAATCGAATAGGTTATATAATAAAATTAATAATAAACTAAAATAAATACTTTATATACTAAAAAAAATTAAAGTATAATAAAATTGGAAATGAAGAAATGATGTGAATAAATTTTAGAGGAAATTAAAAAGTAATAATTACTTGAAACAAATAGGGCAGCTTTATCGAAATTAGATAGACTTCATTCCAGAATAAATTAGTAATAGATATATTAATGTAACCAATAAGAAGTTACAAACAGTGAAATAAATGTATCAGGAGATTAGAACAGAGGGAAACTAAAAGAAATTAATAATATAGATTTTCTTCTAACCTAAATCGTTTGTTTCATTCCAAGTGTTTACTCATGCCATGGAGATTTTAGGTCACCAGGGATCAAGCTAAGGAGAGTGTAGAAGGAAGGGAAGTTAATAACGAAGAACTATATTTTTGGTAATAGTGCAGAATAAGTATTTCAGAAGATGGAAAATAAAAGCAACAAGGAGAAAGAGAGGAACAGGAAGACTAAAAGAAAGAGAAGGGGGAAAACAAACATAAAGAAAAAAGAAGAAAATAAGGAGAGTGACGAAGAAAGAGCTGGAGGATATCCTAAAAAGGATAATTTTTTTTTTTTTTTTTTTTTTTTTTTTTTTTTTTTTTCCCGGCGAAAAACCAATTGAGGTTATCATCGCCAAACAAAATCTAACACAGAACACGATGTTTTAAATAAAATCAAATAAATTAATAAATAAACAAATAAATAAATACAACAAAAATTACAAAACGAAATAAAACACCAACAATAAAAAACAAAAAACAACAATATAACAATGAAAAATTCTTAAAAACTAAATAACAAAATAACAACAAAGAACAATATAACAGTAAATAAATAATATGGAAAACAATAATAGGTAACAATTTACCAATAAATAAATCTCATTAACAATAACAAGAACAGAAAATAAATTTAATTAAAATAAATAAAAGAAACACAGAGAATTATATATATAAATAAAATTAAAAAATATATATATTTAAGTATTAAATTTTAAAAACTATTTTCAAGTGGTGCAAGAAAGCGATGACTCGGTCAATGGCCGAGGCATCGTCCCTTAGTACCACCTTCAAACTCCCTTTTAAATTAAAAAGGTCACGAATATTTCTTACATTAACACAGTCTACTAAAATATGTTTTATTGTGAAGATATCACCGCAATATTGGCATATTGGTGGATCTTCACGACTCATCAAATATCCATGAGTTGCAAAAGAGTGGCCAACGCGAAGGCGTGTAACCACCACTTCCTCCCTACGTTTTGAACGAATTGAAGACCTCCATGGACGGACGGTATCTTTAATTTCCCTCAGCTTATTCTCAATCACGGTATGCCACTCGTCATTCCAAGCAGCGAGCAATAAATGTTTCGCGAAACACACATAATCAGATGCCATAACCAGTTGAGTAATAGGCACCAAACTCGTAGCTTCATCTGCTTTTGTGTTTCCAAGTATTCCGCAATGTCCAGGAACCCAACAGAAAGTTACCCCCACACCCCCCAATTGAAGCCTGTGTACAGCACACAAAATGTCCCCAACTAAAGGGTTGCTAGAGAAAACGTCCTGAAGAGCCTGAAGAGCACTTTTGGAATCCGAACATAAAAGATAATGCGAAGATCCAGATTGAATGACGGTCAAAGCTTTAAAAATAGCAAATAGTTCTGCCGTGAAAATACTGCAAGCTGAGGGCAATCCGTAAGTGTAGGTACGTCCAGACGCATAAAACGCACACCCAACGCCATGGTCCAGTTTAGATCCATCCGTGAAAATAATCTCACTATACTGGTGGGATCTGTATATTGCCAAAAACTCTTGGTGGTACACCACATTAGGAGTATTGGTTTTTATAAAACTGGACAGTGAAAAATCGAAGCGGGGCGTTTTTATTATCCATGGAGGTAGACAGCACATCGATCGTTCAAACGTAGTAGGAAGTTCCGACTCTAGATTATCAATTATGCGCGACGTCCGTGTACCGAAAGGGGCGGTTGAACGTTCGCGTGCAATATAAGTAGGTTCGTAGCGGTTATTAAACACTACATTAAATGCCGGATGTTTAGGTTTGCTTCGAAGACCAGATATATAAGATATTTGTAGCATCTGACGTCGTCTTGAAAGAGCGGGTTCCCCAGCCTCGACAAGAAGACTAGGGATTGGGCTAGTTCTAAATGCACCAGTAGCAAGTCTAAGTCCAGAGTGGTGGACAGCATCGAGAGTTTTCAGAACTGTAAGTCGTGCGGATGAATAGGCTTGACAGCCATAATCAATGCGCGATCTAACGACCGCGCGATAAAAGCGAAGCATACTAGTTCTGTCTGCTCCCCAATTCGCACCACTAAGGACTCTTAACATATCCAATTTCTTATTGCATCTCACCTTCAAATCACGAACATGTGGGATCCATGAGAGTCTTTTATCAAATAAAAGACCTAGAAATCGAACACTATCCGTGGTTTGAAGTTGAATCCCATGAAGATAAAGGGTCGGCTCCTGGTGTTGCCTACGACGACTAAATGCTACACACTGGGTCTTCGAAGCAGAGAATTTAAAACCTGTAGTTCTTGACCATTCCTCTAATCTACTTATTGCTAACTGCAAAGATCTTTCCGCAGTTGCCATACTACGAGCAGGCACATATATACTAAAGTCGTCTACAAAGAGTGAACAGTGAACCGGAGATCGTATATAACTCGTGATACTGTTTATTGCAACGGCAAATAGCGTGACGCTCAGCACGCTGCCCTGCGGTACACCATTCTCCTGTTTATAACTGTTTGAATACGTGCCTCCAAGACGAATGCGGAAAGATCTATTCGAAAGAAAGTTAGCGATGAATGCTGGGATATTCCCTTGTATACCCCATGATTTGAGAGTGTTCAGAATTCCTCTTTTCCATGCCATATCGTATGCCTTCTCAAGGTCGAAGAAAACAGCAACGAGTGTTTGACGCAAGAGAAAGGCATCTTGAATAGCGGATTCTAACAAAACCAATTGGTCAACGGATGATCGTCCTTGCCTGAAACCACACTGTTCGTTGCAAATAAGGTCATTGGTTTCTAGGTACCAGACAAGACGGCGGTTGACCATCTTCTCCAGTAGTTTGCATAAGACGCTTGTAAGGGATATAGGTCTATAACTACTGGGATTGGTTTTGTCTTTACCTGGCTTCAAAAGAGGAATTACCGTCGATTCTAACCATGCATCGGGGAAAGAGCGCTCCTCGAATAAACGATTGTATATTCGAAGGAGGACAAGTTTCGCAGATGACGGTAGATGTTTCAGCATGGAGTACACAATGGAATCAGGACCTGGTGCAGAATCCTTCGTTGACGCAAGAGCTGACTCCAATTCCCCTATAGAGAAAGGAGTGTTTAAAGGAGAGTCTCCAGACGACCCAACAGTAAACGGTATTGCTTCTTCCTTCAGTTTATAAATCTGGAATAATCTATCATAGGCTGTAGTAGCAGAAAAGTTAGAAAAAGATGTTCCAAGTACATTAGCAATGTCATCACCGTTTGTGATTAATCTCCCATCTGGTTGCTTCAGCGCAATGGCTGGCAACGGAGTGGAAGTACCACAAACTGATCTTAGCTTCCTCCACACTGTGGAAGACGGAGTTGTTCGTCTAATTGTGCTAATGTACTGTTCCCAAGAGTTCTTTCTACTCAGCCTAAATATCCTCCGTGCTTTCGCACGGAGTATTTTATATTCCTGAAGGTTTCCATTCGTTGGGTGTCGTTTAAATTTCCTAAGAGCTCTTCGTCGTAAACGGAGGATTTCTGTGCATTCATCGTTCCACCACGGCACAGGCGGTCGGCGTGGATGCGTAGAGGTTTTCGGAATGGTCTTTTCAGCGGCATTTAAAATTGCTTTCTTAAAATTTTCTATATTTTCATCAATGGGTGTCAAATAATCCATGTCAAGTGATACAAGGTAATTCGAGTATGAGTCCCAGTTGGCTTTTCGCAAAATCCAACTGGGATTTCGGGTATAACAGGGTTGGGAGTCACATAAACTGATCTTAATAGGCACATGGTCGCTTCCATACAAATCGTTGAGTACCGACCATGTGCATCTAGTAGCTAATTGAGGGCTGCAAATCGATAGGTCAACAGCTGTCCATCCACCAGTAGATGCTGCTAAATGGGTAGGCGAACCGTCACTTAGCAGACATAAGTCCAGTTCCGTTCTCACACTCTCAACAAGGTCACCTCGAGAGTTCCTAGTCGGAGATCCCCAAGACGAATGGTGGGCATTAAAATCCCCTACCAATAAGAACGGACTTGGTAACTGGCTTATTAAATTCACTAAATCACTGTGATGCAGGTTTTCTTGTGGTGGCAAGTAGACACAACACACAGTGATTTTATACGGGACAGCTGTTTGAACGGCTACTGCTTGTAAAGGAGTTATTAAGTTTAGAGAAACAGCATCGATACAGTCACGGGTTAGGATGGCTACGCCACCTCTAGCTCGATCTTCTGTAACGAAGTCCGATCTAAAAACTGAATACTCCCTTAAATGGAAATTATGCGATGCGTGGAGATGTGTCTCTTGTAGACATACAAACATTGGGTACACATCTCGCACGAGTAGTTTAAGTTCTTCAATGTGACTCCTAACACCGTTGACGTTCCATTGTATCACTGACTTCCTAAGCAAAGACATTTATTAGCTTAGCAAAGGGTTTATTTGACATCCATTGGTGCTCTCTCCTTTCTTGCCTGGGACGTTTTTAGACGTCTCAGGCTTACATGTCTCAGACTCCATATCCACCCGTTTAGGGATGGAATCTGAGGAAGTTTTGGGTTTAGGAGGGGTAGTTTTTACATTCCCTCCTTTGTTAGCATTTTTCTTAATACCCG
Organism: Prosapia bicincta; assembly: GCA_036971475.1. Taxonomy (NCBI): domain Eukaryota; kingdom Metazoa; phylum Arthropoda; class Insecta; order Hemiptera; family Cercopidae; genus Prosapia; species Prosapia bicincta. The sequence goes on from JBAIZL010000010.1 coordinate 93,027,877, forward strand.
GTAACGACGGAGGCGATGTGGTCTGACGTAACACAGGTTTCCGTGGTTTGGATTTTTCCAACGTCTTCTGCACAGAAGGTTTATTACCCGTTGATAATATCTTCTGCACAGAAACACAAGGCTCACTTAATGACTTGTTTCGTGCTCCAATCCCCCCAGTGGAAGGGATTGGTACAAGAGGTAAATCACTATCCGTCGCTGCAGGTCGCTAAGTTCAAAGTAGGAGGACCATTCGTGACTATGGACAAAAGGCGAGAAACTTGTTCAGTTAGAACTTCAATTTTTTTCGACAGCTCGGCACAGTTGTTACAGGACGATTTGGAAGCGGTCAGAGTAGCGGCATAAGTCTTACTGTCTGTCTTTGGCTGAGTGGAACGATAGAGTTTTTTGGCCTCTGGAAACGACAGCTTGTCTTTCGCCATGATGCCTAGGATAGCTTTCTCTTCCTTGAACGTGGGACAGTTGTAGGATCGCGCTGGGTGGTCACCACCACAGTTGGCGCATTTCGGAGAATTAACACAATCCTTATCATCATGGCCTTCGACGCTACATATACCGCATACGTTCTGCTTCGAACACGTAGAGCTGATATGCCCAAATCGCTGGCACTTGAAGCAGCGCCTAGGGTTAGCCACGTATGGTCTCACTGAGATCCTTTGGTAACCTGCATGCAAGTATTCGGGTATTTCCGGCTTTCCAAATGTCACGATAAAAGACGCTGTTGCTACCTTTTCTCCTTTGTCCATTTTCATTATAGGAATAACGTCCGTAACTAACTGAGAAGACAGTTCGGACTTTATTTCATCGATTGGAAGGTGCATTAAATCCCTACATGTGATGACCCCCTTTGAGTAATTCAAGGATCTGTGGGGAGCCACAGATACCATGACCTGGTCAAAGAAGGAGGTCATTTTTGATAGAGAGCGGGTTTGTCTGTCGGTGGAAGTCGCAACTAAAAGTGTTCCGTTTCGAAGTTTCTTAATAGAGGCTACTGGGCCTCCAGCACACGCAGTAATAGCCTTGTTAATTAGGAAAGGAGAAACTTTTGAAAGATCTTTCCCTTCTTCGGCACTAGAAACAACTAAATATTTTGCTGATGGCAATGTCTGCGACGTTGCCACCATCAACTTTTTACTCAAATCCTTGTTAATATATTCGTCAGGAGAATCCTGGCGCGTTCTTTTCAAACTAGTCATATTTGACGTGGTTTTGGAATCCATAAATATTTTTTGCCAGCCATTGTGTCAAGCGTTACGGGCGAGACTATAGGAACGGGTACACCCTTGGATCACATTAAGATCATTTCCAACCCTCAGAACTCTGAGGCCTATAGCTTTTCTCCTTAGCTCGACTGGATGGGCATCAGTCGAGAACTCGTAATACTGTGCACAGGCTCCGACACCCATGCACCGCGGACACTCCCTGACCAAGGACCGAAGCGGCTGGTAGACCAGAAACCGCGCTTACGTCTTCGGCAGAGCAAGCTCACATCAGCGTCCCAGACCAGAGTTTGTCACGCTCTGGACTTTTCAGCACTCCCAACGCGCAACGGTTCTGACCAGTCAAAATTCCCTAAGCGAAGATGTAAGTGTTGAAATGTGTATAGATTGTGTTGGTGTGTGTATGTGTGTGTGTATGTTTTTGTGAGTGGTGTAGTGTTAGGCTAGGGTACCGCGAGGGACCTAAAAAGGATAAAGAAAAATACATTATGAAGGAATATGAGTATGAGAAGAAGTAAAGTAATAGGGAACAAAAAGAAAGAAACAAGGAAGTGGTAGAGGGGAGGAGGAGAGGGGTAAAAAAAAATAATAAATTAAAGCGGAGGAAGAGGAAGGGAATATGAAGACGGTTATAACTTCTTTGCCTCGGTCCTAACAGTATAACATATCTCGAGTAATCAGTATAACTCAATGTAGACTACACAAAAAATCGAATAGGTTATATAATAAAATTAATAACAAACTAAAATAAATACTTTATATATTAAAAAAATTTAAAGTAAAATAAAATTGGAATTGAAGAAATGATGTGAATAAATTTTAGAGGTAATTAAAAAGTAATAATTACTTGAAACAGACAGGGCAGGTTTATCCAAATTAGATAGGCTTCATTCCAGAATAAATTAGTAATAAATATATTAATGTAACCAATAAGAAGTTACAAATAGTGAAATATATATATCAGGAGATTAGAACAAAGCGAAACTAAAAAAAATATAATAAAAGAAATAAATTTTTTTTAACCTAAATCGTGTGTTTCATCCAAGTGTTTACTCATGCCATGGAGATTCTAGGATATCAGGGATCATGCTATTCGTTCAAGTTCCTGTTACTTGAAACCTGATGACATTTCCAGGATGTACAAACATTCACGTCAGCTGTTTTGGAAGAGTTCTATCGTGAAACGTTTGTTGAAGACGCCTACATTTACGTTGCAGTCGGTGAATTCTGTTCGATTTTTGAAGCGAAAACTTCTGTTGATACACCTGAGTAAATACTTTACCCTCGAAGAAAAATGTTTAGCCTCGCGATAGCATTTGCAGTGATAGTATTCAAAGCGTTTAGCCAGTCGTACAGTTTATGCCTCCGTGTATATAACTATCATACGTATATTCCAAAGGAATTTTAGAATTGTAAAAAAAATTATTATACTGCAATTTCTTACGTTTAGAGACCTATTTGTAGATTAATTAACCCCTGGGGGATGCAGAAGCAAATTTTAGAATCTTTTACAAATTAGGATGTTTTTCAAAGAAACCTAATTTTTTCCTAAAATATACGCAATTAATTACACTCTTTTGTATCATCTTGGCAAAAAACCACTACTTACTGATTTATTCAGCAGACACGTTTCTCACTAGATCAGCGCATTATTCAATGCTGTGAATTACTGACAAGGCTGTTGCTCAGGTGTGGTGTATTTTTGTTCTGTGGTGTGTTATTGTTCATAGAGTAGTTGTTAATTATGTGCTCAAATATAGCATTTGATTGTGAGTGTGTTTTGTCATTTCGAATGTGTTCCAGATAGTATTTATGGTGTTTATATGTCTCATAGTTTTCTACTCTTAAGTTTGTTGTTTCTTCTGATGTAGTGTAGGAATTCTAGATTGCTGTCTATGTTAGTCTCCATAGACTCACACCAACACAACAGACGTGAGCAACAGTCTTGTCAGTAGTTCACAGCAATGCGCTAACCTGGTGAGAAACGCGTCTGCTGAATAAATCATTACGTAGTGGTTTATTTGACAAGATAATACAAAAAGTGTAATTTATACAAAAATTCTCAAGATGTACAAGATTAAAACTGCAAGTTTCATACGTAATCGTTTACAACATTTCAATTGCACAAGGTTAAAAACCTAATGATCCTCTTCAACCACAAAAATAAATGAGAGGCTCAACCGTTACGTCACTACAATTATGAATAAATTATTCCAAACAAAGTTTAGAATTTGTCAATCATATTACTAGGATATTATTGATTCATTTAAAATCAATAAGGACCACTTTTAAAATTGTTGGAAATTAAATTTTCACCAACAAAACAAGTAAATAGTACTTGTTTATCGTCACATTTGGTACAAAACCATTAACGTAATATTAAAAACGCGAACAGACAATGAATATTTAAAATATATCAAATCTCTTGAACAAAAATATTTCATTTAAATCCTACTGTACATTTCGATTGCAAAGCAAATATCTTCAGACAAAATTTGTACAAGAATAACTAAGTAATAAATATAGGGATATTTATAGCTTTTACAATTTCCTCTGAAGATGATTGCTTTACAATCGAAATGTACATTAGGATATAAATAAAAGGTTTTTGTGGTTTAGAGGATTTATTTATATAAAATAAAAAATCACAATAAAACAATGATTGTGTTCTTAATTCAATTTTATAGTCCCATAAATTTAATAAAAATATTAATTAATCATTTCACTGTATTAATTATTTTTTTTGTTGTTATATCGACAGTTCTCCGGATATCTATTTTATGTTTTATCGGGAACACAAAGCAGGCTTTTGTCGTCTATAAACAATGAGCGTATATAGAGACTCATTATGTATAAAACACAATGATATTGTGACATTTGTTGTAGTATTGTGTATAAAATATAAAAATCCATTGGCTTCTGTTGTAAGGAAATTATGGCTAATGTATAAAGGCTCATACCTCAGATGTAGACGTTTATCGGTGCTTCAGGAAGGTGACTCACTACATGTGTAGCATGAAGGAGGAAGAATAGCAAATATAAGGTGACTACCTGGAAGCGGATTTCCTTCAAATAACGAGTACTAAGAAAAATGAAAAACAATTTTTTTAAAGAGTGGCAAACCCATGTACACAGTACACAATTTCAAAACAATATTACTATCAGTTCAGCGTTTAAAAATTACATCTGAAAGGGGGCCTCCTGCTTTGATACAATGTTTTTTTAAACCTCCTGCTTTGATACAGTGTTTTTTTAAAGATTTTCTGTTGATTTTGCTAACATCTCTCGAGGAATGCCGATTATTTTCTGGCGAATAGCTTCTTCTTGAATAGTTCCTGTATTGTTCGTGGGTTGTACATGTAGACTTTAGATTTCAAAAATCCCCACTGAAAGAAATCAGGAATTGTAAGATCTAGTGAGCGATAAGGCTTTGCTAACATCTCTCGAGGAATGCCGATTATTTTCTGGCGAATAGCTTCTTCTTGAACAGTTCCTGTATTGTTCGTGGGTTGTACATGTAGACTTTAGATTCAAAAATCCCCACTGAAAGAAATCAGGAATTGTAAGATCTGGTGAGCGATAAGGCTTTGCTAACATCTCTCGAGGAATGCCGATTATTTTCTGGCGAATAGCTTCTTCTTGAATAATTCCTGTATTGTTCGTGGGTTGTACATGTAGACTTTAGATTTCAAAAATCCCCACTGAAAGAAATCAGGAATTGTAAGATCTGGTGAGCGATAAGGCTTTGCTAACATCTCTCGAGGAATGCCGATTATTTTCTGGCGAATAGCTTCTTCTTGAATAGTTCCTGTATTGTTCGTGGGTTGTACATGTAGACTTTAGATTTCAAAAATGCCCACTGAAAGAAATCAGGAATTGTAAGATCCGGTGAGCGATAAGACTTATTGACATTACCAAAACGTGATATCACTCTTTTAGGGAATGTTTATCGAAGGCATTCAATACTAATGCGAGCCGTATGGGTTGTTGCTCCATCTTGTTGGAACCACACATTTCGTATCCCTGCAAGAATCACACTGTACGGTGACGTCGCAGTTCCGGCAAGAAATATTCTTCCAAAATATCCAGGTACCGTTACTGCTCTACCATTGCTGCCTTGAAAAAAAAATTGGGGCCAATGATCCCCTACATGAGCAAGCCACGAACAACACAGAAATTTGAAGAAGCAATTCACCAGAAAATTATCGGCATTTCTAGACAGATGTTAGGAAAATCAGCAGAAAGTTTAAGAATACTGTATCAAAGAAGGAGGTGATGCACAGATGTAGATACCTGACAGATCTTCGGGCACCTTACAGATGAAACAAATAAGGGCTAATGATCCCCTACATGAGCAAGCCACGAACAACACAGAAACTTGAAGAAGCAATTCACCAGAAAATTATCGGCATTTCTAGACAGATGTTAGGAAAATCAGCAGAAAGTTTAAGAATACTGTATCAAAGAAGGAGGTGATGCACAGATGTAGATACCTGACAGATCTTCGGGCACCTTACAGATGAAACAAATAAGGGCTAATGATCCCCTACATGAGCAAGCCACGAACAACACAGAAACTTGAAGAAGCAATTCACCAGAAAATTATCGGCATTTCTAGACAGATGTTAGGAAAATCAGCAGAAAGTTTAAGAATACTGTATCAAAGAAGGAGGTGATGCACAGATGTAGATACCTGACAGATCTTCGGGCACCTTACAGATGTAATTTTTAAACGCTGATCTGAAAGTAATATTGTTTTGAAATTGCGTACTGTGAACACTTTTTGCCACGCTTAAATTTTTTTTTTCAATTGTCTTAGTACTCGTTATGTGAAAAACATGCGTCCCAGGGTAATCCCCCTTGAATAAAGGTGAGATATAAGACGGTACATGAACCTCGACTGGTACTTGGAGCGAAGGGTCAGACCTACGCAGTAACGGAATCAAAGAGATATATCTAACTACTGTTCTAAATATTATACTTCATTTAATAAAACGGTGATGAATGTTTTGTGTTTTTGTTGTAAGCGTTTCGAGGATTAGGTCGTCAGGTATAGCCTGACTGATGAAATGCGCAGGAGGGGAAGGCAGATAGACAGGAGTGGGAACTTTTACAGTGGGAGGGGAAAGGCGCAGCGTTGTGATATAGCATTTACTATCTTTTACACTGCACGAACATTAACAGCTTTCGTTAGTAATTTTAGCGATACCTCAACCACACAAGTGATTCTACGCATTCTAAGGTCAATAGTCAAGTTTGCAAAACCTTTCAGTGGACGCCTATTCAAAGAGAATATCATGAGAAATATATTGCTGCCCGAAAGGCTTAAATAATTCTTCACTATATAGTGATCCTATTTAAACGATGCCTCTCTGTTTCCAAGACGAAACCTTGCACAGAGGGATGCACTGAAATGGGCGGTTGAGAAGGTGTAAAAACTACATTGCATATTAAATATTGTTCCTAAGGAGGTGCGCCCGGGAAATGTTACATTCTAACGTTAATATCTTTGATACTCTAAGGTGTGACCAAAGCATATGGTGACTTCGTAAGTATATTGAGCATGGCTGCCACATGTCACTAATATTGTGCATTGATGTAAGGTGTAGTGAGATTTACATTAACAACGCATTGTATATAACTTAATTAATCAGCATTAACGGTATGCAGTAACTTGTCTTGTTAATTCACAGTCACACTTTCAGAGGCAAAGTTCAGCGGCAGACTATGTGCTGTTGTTGTAAGGTGTAGTGAGATTTACATTAACAACGCATTGTATATAACTAGATTAATAAGCATTAACGGTATGCAGTAAGTTGTGTTGTTAATTCATGGTCACACTTGTAACACTCTTAAAAATAAGGTGTTACATATAAATTCATTTATATATTTGATTTTTATTTAATAATTGTATCGTCCGAATATAAAAGAAAATTTTTGTTCTCTTTGTACGATTGTAATTCATTGTGAAGTTAGCATAGATGGTAGCACCCCTAGCGGGTAAAAATGTAAAATATCGTACGAGTTGGTAGCTTAACTTAAAAAAAACTCACATCACCTCATGTGACGTAACATGGTCTGACATCGCATGATCTGACGGACCAATCAAAATATTCGAAATAATAATCGAGGGTGGGAAAGTTCCGCTTGCTTGTCCCTTCAGAATGCCCACTTCTCCAAAGTCTTTGAACGAGACGGACGTATGGCACTTCGGACATAACTTAGAAATTTAGAGGCTTCCAGTATTCAAAATTTAAGATGTCAAGGCCGGTACCGAATTTTATTAACGCAACCAAAGAAGAAGTCAGAAGCGATAATTTATGTTTTTCAAACGAGTAAATGTTTATATAATTTTTGTTTAAGTGCGCGGATTTGCAAGAGCGATGTGTTAAGTGTTTAGTGATTCCGAAAGCCATGGGCAATCTTTAATATGTTTTAAAGTGTTTTATTGTGCACAACCAGGTACGTTTTAGCTATAAAGAAAATGTATTTTAATGTTAACTAAGTTGAATTTTAAATGATAAACGGTTAACACATGAACGGTAGAAATTGTCCTTCGAATATTCATTTCTAAAAATTCAATTGAAAATATTAAGTTACTATCTTGTCGATATATATAAATTTTGAAGTTCAATAAGTAATTCAAATGTATGGAATAACTAGCAGTAATTAAAATTAAATTACTCGACACATTGCTGTCTTTTGTTCTATTGTAATTGTAACTGATTAATAAATTGTATAACATTGTATTTTAAAACTTTATATTTTCATTTCCCAAGTAACCTAGTCCGTTACAAATGCGCGACTCTGCTCTTTTTAAAATTACTGCTGGTTTAATTTTTAACTGCTTGTTTTTGTTGTTCTCTAAAATGTAATACTCTGCTGTTTTCTAAAAATGTAATTATTGAAAATTGAATGATAATTACTGCTAACGAATTCCAAGGATTAATGCCATTCATGTGTTAATTATTTAAGTTGTGCAGCCCTCCTTAAAAATACTCGTCAGTGTGTAGCAAGGTTAATTTCAAACTATCAAAATGTCTAGCGACTTAAAAATCAATATTGACCTATTGATAAAAGATGAGTTAATTTTCGAACTAAAAATTAGAAGTGTAGATATTAGAATGGACAGTACAGTATCCGAAATAAGAAAGACCTTGAGAAAAATAGCCAAAGATTCTAGTTATAAAGCGGACCCTAATAATTTAATTGGTAAAATGGATGTGCCTAGCGAGTTTTTGTTAATTGAAAATAAATTTAAGGACTTAGTAGGAATGTGTAATAATTTAAAAACCGACCCTAGAGCTATTGATGTTTTAAGGGCTGAAACAAAACTAGTACATTTAAGATTAAGATGTAAATGCTTGTTGAAATTTGAATTAGAATGTAAAATGTCAGACGACCTAAAAGATTTCTTAAAAAAAATGAAAGATTTGGAAAAATTAGTAGCTGAAACAGATTTAGACAGTAAAGTTAGGATAGAAACCGAAAGACAACTATCTACTAGTAGTCTAGAGGAAGAGAAATTAATTAATGATGTGTTTGAAAAGATTGAATCAAAAACAAACGATTGCGATAGGGAATCAACGGAAATTGCAATACCTGAACTGTTAATTGGTAATAATACAAATTTAGAAATAACTAATTTTGAACATCAATTACTAAAAAGTCAAACCAATTGTATGCCAGTGTTTAATCCTGAACTGTACAATAAATTGCCAAATCCTTTAGAAAGGTATTTAAAAATGTTTGACATGTCAGATGGACTAGAATTAGACAGCCTATTAAAATTTATGAGTGTAATTTTGAAAATAAAAAGAGAAACTAAATTGCCAGATGCAAAAATTTTAGAATTAAGCATTGGAAAGGTTCAAGGCCCTTTGTTGGATAAACTTCTCTTTGCTTTAGACAATAATGTCTCCTTAGATGATTTTCATGAAGATATATTAAAAAGTTTTGTACCTATAAATCTCAGAGAAAATTTAAAAAGAAATTTGGTAAACAGACCGCAAGGTAATTTAGAACTAATAAACATGTATATCAGAAGAGTTAAAGATAATTGCAAATTGTTAAGATGTAACTATTCAGATAATGAGATAATAGAAATTATTAAGTTAGGAATTAAGCCAGAAGACCATAATAAGTTAATTTTTGTAAACAATCCCGCTAATTTTAACGACCTGGACAATATGTGTGTTCAGATTCAAAATTTAGGTTATAACGATGTAATAAGACAAGAAAACAATAATCCTGTATTTAGAAATCATCCAAGTAGAAGGCAGGAGCCTAATAAGATAAAATTTAAGAAATATAACAATGAACAATCAGTAAATGTGAAAAGTAATAGGAATCATGTAAAATGTTATAACTGTAACAGGTTAGGTCATATTGCTAAGCATTGTAATAACAACGAAAATGTTAACTAGCAATTACTGTTAAGGAAAGAAATGCCATATTTCTTCCGTAATGAAGTAACACACAAAATTAACTTAATCAAGAAATGTCAAAATAAATTTAAATGTAACAATAAAGGGAATAAATTTAAACGCTCAGATTTCAAAAACAAAAATGTAATAAATCCGAATATCTCAAAAAATGAAACAAAAATTGAACAGGTTAATGTATTGAATAAATCAAAATTTTTCAGAGAGACTAGAAAATGTTTGAAAATTATGAAAATGGTAGAAAAGAAAAATTGGTTAAAGAATGAAACAAAAATTATTATGCTGCCTACAATAAACATTAAATTAAGTGGCAATTTAAATTGTAATGCTTTATTGGACACTGGATGTTCAATAAACATAATAAACGAAGAATTTTTTGAAACATTGTTAAAGCAAAAATTAGTTAAGAAAATTGTAAACGAACAGGATAAAGTCTCAGCAGCCAATAATACAGAAATAAAAATAAAAGGTAACTGCATTGTTAAAGTTAAAGTAAAAAATTTTTCATGGCAAGTGAAATTTTTAATAGCAGAAAGTTTAAATTGTAAAATAATTTTAGGACTTCCCTTTATTAAAGAAACAGGTTTAGTAATAGATATTTCAAAGAACTCATGTTATTTTAATTTCAAACCAAATGTGAAAGTAGCGTTAAACAGTTTAAAGAGTTGTATGGTTAATAATTTAAACTCAAACGAAATTCAAATTGGTTGTGAGGAAGCCAAAAAAGACATAGAAAAATTAGTAAAAAGTTATCCTAATGTTTTCACAGATAAAATTGGTAAAGCATTAAATTTTGAATTTGAATTAAAGGTTAAAAGTGAAGAAATAGTAAAATTAAAACCATACCCATTAAGTCCGCCAAAAATGGCAATTTTAAAGAAAATATTAGATGAACTTTTAGAACAAAAAATTATAGAACATTCGACTAGTCCATATTTAAGTCCTTCGTTTTTAGTATCAAAAAAGGACAAACATAGGCTAGTAGTTAATTATGGAAAATTAAACCAAATAATAGAGAGAGTTTCACATCCAATAGGAGATATGTCTGATTGTTATCAATACTTAAGTGGTGCAAAATATTTTACTTGTATAGATTTGTGTAATTCTTTTCATCAGATTCCATTATCCGAAAGCAGCAAAAAATATACTGCTTTCAGTACTCCTTTTAGTCAATACAATTACACGCGAATTCCTTATGGTCTCCATGTTGGGAGCGGAATATTGAGTGCGTATGTAGAACGAATTTTTTCCGATATAAAGTATAAATTCATGATAAATTTTGTTGATGACATCATCATTTATAGTAAATCTTTAAAAGAACATATTCAACATGTAACTGAAGTAGTCAATAGATTAAGTGAAAATAATTTAACTGTTAATTTGTCAAAGGCAAAGTTTGCTTGTACAGAGATAACTTTTTTAGGCAACAAAATAAGCGAAAATGTAATTAAGATAGATCCAAATAGAACTAATTCTATTAAAGAATTTCCAAGACCTAAAAACTCAAAAGATGTATCAAGATTTATTGGCATGGTATCTTTCTTTAGTACCTTTATAAAAGATTATGCTAAAATTGCTAGCCCATTAAACGAGCTACGCAAAAAGAGAGTAAAATTTAATTGGAATCAAGAATGTGAAAATAGTTTTGTTAAATTAAAAAATTGTATAATGAACCCGCCTTGTCTAAACATTGCTAATTATGATAAACCATTTTATTTAATGACAGATGCCAGTGAACATGGTATAGGTTCATGTTTGATGCAAAAAGATAACAACGATAAACATAAACCTATAGCATTTTATTCTAAAAAATTTACAGATTCTGAACGCAACTTATCAGTGTATGAAAAGGAAACTTTAGCGATAGTGTTAAGTATCGAAAAGTTTTACAAATATTTAGAAGTAATGCCATTTTATTTAATAACTGACAATCAAGCGCTGTCATGGTCTTTAAGTCACTTCAGAAAGCTAGGAAAAATTGGGCGTTGGCTTGAGCGCATATTAAGTTTACCTTTCAAAATATTCCATGTAAAGGGTAGGGACAACCCTGTAGCTGATGCCTTAAGCAGAATTCATACCGAATGTAGTGACATAGAAATCGAAATAATAGAAGTAGAATCAAAAGATGAAATTCTTAACATTAACAAAATAAGTAAAAAAAATAGATGGGTCAATAATAAATTGTTAAATGTAAATGTAATCTCTCAAATACCCTTAAGTTTTATAGATATAATGGAACACCAAAGAAATGATCCAGAAGTTAATACGATAATTCAAAGTGTACAAAACGGAACTAATAATAAAAAATTTTATTTAAACAAAGGAGTTTTAATGTTTAAAATTAAGGAGAAATCCAAAGCACAGATTTATTTACCAAAATTGTTAATAGATATGTTATTCCAATATTATCATAACTCTATGATGGGAGGCCATTTAAGTCAAGTGAGAACATTCGCAAAAATAAATGAATATTTTTATAGACCTAATTTAAAGAACATTATTTTGGAAAAAGTGAAAAACTGTGAAATTTGTATTAAATCCAAACAAGCTCCGAGAGTGTATTATGGACCATTAATAAGTAAGACAGCTGATAAACCAATGGAAAAATTGTATATTGATATTTTGGGGCCTCTCGTTCGTAGTAAAAAGGGTAATAATTATTTGTTAATCTGTGTGGACGATTTATCAAAATTTTGTTTTGTTATACCGTTAAGAAGAGCTACCTCTGTAAATGTCATCAACAAAATGCAGGATATTATTTTTGCTAATTTCGGAGTACCACAATGTGTTGTTTCTGATCAAGGTCCGTGCTTTAAATCAACAGAATTTAAAAATTTTATGTTCAATAATGGTATCAAACATACAAAAATTATCCCCTATATGCCTTGTGAAAATCGCGCTGAGCGATATATTAAAAACGTTAAAAACATGTTAAGAGCATACTTCCATAACAAACAAACATCTTGGGACGAAGGAATAAGCCTTTTGCAGAGGAGTTTAAATTCTGCTCTAAATGAATCTACTGGATATTCCGCATTCGAATTACTGTTTAACTATAAACCGAATGATCCTTTAAGCAACATGTGGGGCTTAAATGATATAATAGAGAACAAGTGTTCGAAGGGGGAATGGATAGAAAAGATTGGTAGAGCAGTTGAAAATTTAAAAAAATCTTCAAAACGCAACGAAAGATACGGAAAATATGTTAAAGAGAAAAATAAACATCCGTTTAAAATAGGGGATGAGGTTTATATTAGATGCCATTATTTATCGAAAAAGGTTGATAATTTTCAAAGTAAATTGGCTATGATATATGAAGGTCCGTATAAAATATTGTATTTTTTTAGTCCTGTGTCTGTACTGATCCAACAAAGTAATAACCTCAATAATATAAGAAGAGCTCATATAAGTCAATTAAAATTGAAACAGGGACGTACTGAAAGATAAATTCCTTATAAAAAGGAAAGGGGTAGGAAAAATGTCATAGGGTATACAAGTAAGGGTATATACGATTATATGCAATTGCATACACAACACGACAACAACATATATGTCATGCCTGCATGGTATATAGCCCACACAAATACACGAGGCTGACTGACTTATAGCTTCTATTACATTTAACACAACACGATTCCAATACGACTAGGAATCCAGACTTTACACGACAGACTGACCAAATTGTGTACAATCTAAATATACCACTTGAGTATGCGTTTACAAGCAAGAGTTACTATTGATTATCCTTTGTGCATATGTAAAAAAAAGGAAAAAGAATTTTAAGGTATGGGACTTAAAATTTCAAAAGTTTACAAATTCATAACATACGCCGTACAAGTTGTAATATAATAACATAAGGTTGTTAAAATAATGAAGTGCTAACGAAACCTAAGAATATTAATTTAAAGATATGGACTTGAAATTCAAGGTTTGTGAAGTGTGTAAAACGAGTTTGCAAAATAATATTGTAAATATGGTTAGTCAACGGTAGGCCCGTGAGAGCTTACGTGAGAAGCGGATGTACATCCGTAGGGGGAATCGCGAACATTCCATAGTGGAGACTGTAGGTAAACAAAAACATCCGTTATTGAATAGATTGTTTACACTTTTACTATAGTACGTTAGAGCTCTATATAGTGTAAGTTTTCTTCAATTGTAAAAGGGGACTGCACACACTCATGTATAAAATGTTGAAGTAGTAATAAGATGTAATGTCGAACAAAAATTTTCTTTTCAGGTCGACAAGAGAAAATGTAACACTCTTAAAAATAAGGTGTTACATATAAATTCATTTATATATTTGATTTTTATTTAATAATTGTATCGTCCGAATATAAAAGAAAATTTTTGTTCTCTTTGTACGATTGTAATTCATTGTGAAGTTAGCATAGATGGTAGCACCCCTAGCGGGTAAAAATGTAAAATATCGTACGAGTTGGTAGCTTAACTTAAAAAAAACTCACATCACCTCATGTGACGTAACATGGTCTGACATCGCATGATCTGACGGACCAATCAAAATATTCGAAATAATAATCGAGGGTGGGAAAGTTCCGCTTGCTTGTCCCTTCAGAATGCCCACTTCTCCAAAGTCTTTGAACGAGACGGACGTATGGCACTTCGGACATAACTTAGAAATTTAGAGGCTTCCAGTATTCAAAATTTAAGATGTCAAGGCCGGTACCGAATTTTATTAACGCAACCAAAGAAGAAGTCAGAAGCGATAATTTATGTTTTTCAAACGAGTAAATGTTTATATAATTTTTGTTTAAGTGCGCGGATTTGCAAGAGCGATGTGTTAAGTGTTTAGTGATTCCGAAAGCCATGGGCAATCTTTAATATGTTTTAAAGTGTTTTATTGTGCACAACCAGGTACGTTTTAGCTATAAAGAAAATGTATTTTAATGTTAACTAAGTTGAATTTTAAATGATAAACGGTTAACACATGAACGGTAGAAATTGTCCTTCGAATATTCATTTCTAAAAATTCAATTGAAAATATTAAGTTACTATCTTGTCGATATATATAAATTTTGAAGTTCAATAAGTAATTCAAATGTATGGAATAACTAGCAGTAATTAAAATTAAATTACTCGACACATTGCTGTCTTTTGTTCTATTGTAATTGTAACTGATTAATAAATTGTATAACATTGTATTTTAAAACTTTATATTTTCATTTCCCAAGTAACCTAGTCCGTTACACACTTTCAGAGGCAAAGTTTAGAGGCAGACTATGTGTTGTTATTGTAAGGAGTAAGTGAGCTTCACATTAACAACGCATTGTATATAACTTGATTAATAAGCATTAGAGTAATACAGTAACTTGTGTTGTTAATTCACAGTCACACTTTCGGAGGCAAAGTTCAGCGGCAGACTATGTGTTGTTATTGTAAGGAGTAAGTGAGCTTCACATTAACAACGCATTGTATATAACTTGTTTAATTAGCATTAACGTCATACAGTAACTTGTGTTGTTAATTCACGGTCACAATTTCAGAGGCAAAGTTTAGCGGCAGACTATGTGCTGATATTGTACGGTGTAGTGAGCTTTACATTAACAACGCATCGTATATAACTTGATAAATAAGCATTAACGTTATACAGTAACTTGTGTTGTTTACTATCGGTCACACTTTCAGAGGCAAAGTTCAGCGGCAGACTATGTGTTGTTACTGTAAGGAGTAAGTGAGCTTTACATTAACAACGCAATGTATATAACGTGATTAATAAGCATTAACGTTATACAGTAACTTGTGTTGTTAATTCACTGTCACACTTTCAGAGGCAAAGTTCAGCGGCAGACTATGTGTTGTTATTGTAAGGAGTAAGTGAGCTTTACATTAACAACGCATCGTATATAACTTGATTAATAAGCATTAGCGTTATACAGTAACTTGTGTTGTTAATTCAGTCACACTTTCAGAAGCAAAGTTCAGCGGCAGACTGTGTGCTGTTGTTCTAAGGTGTAGTGAAATTTACATTAACAACGCATTGTATATAAATTGATTAATAAGCATTAACGGTATGCAGTAACTTGTGTTGTTAATTCACGGTCACACTTTCAGACTCTGTGTTGTTATTGTAAGGAGTAGTGAGCTCTACATTAACAATGCATCGTATATAACTTGATTAATAAGCAATAATGTTATACGGTACCTTGTTTTGTTAATACACGGTCATCCTTCAAAGGCAAAACTACAGCTGCAGACTAAAGGTTTACTTCGTGAAAGGGAACAATTCTATCCATATAGTTTTAGAACTCTCTTAGTTTTAGATGCTCTTAACAATACCGAGGGAAAGTTTTTCTATATCGGTTGAACATATGGGGATTCCTATACAGCTGTGCGTTTTGCCCCGTAGAAGGCAAAAAATGAAGGTATCGAAAATTATATAACCTGACCTACACTAGACGAACCTAACTTGGAATTGTTAGTTATAAAAATATTTTGATTCTTAATTTTGTGGATTAAATTGTTTCCATTTAATCTTGCGAAGAGGAAATTAAAGAAAACCATAAGTTTATTGTTCTTAAAATTACTTTCCACCCTTTACTATTTCATCTTATATACGTTACTTAGTTTCGTTGAGACAAGATTAGTAAAAGTAATTTAAAGTTTTATATAAAGTTTTCCACAAGCAAAATAATTGATTGAACGCTTTAAATCTGCCAGACGTCACGAGCTGTGCAGGTAGTGCCAACTTAGCCAAGTTAATACCACATAAGGCGCTTAAGGCACTGAGTTGCGTTAGCAGTTGTTTCGGAAAAGAGGCTTAACACAACTTAACCTCTCACTGCTCCTTACAACCACTTCAAATATGCGTATTGCACAAACACAGATAGGTAGCGCACACGTTTATAAAATTACAAGCCAGAATATAAAGCTTGCCACAATATAGAGCCAAATGTCTTCCCACCTAACAATGGGTAAACTAGGTTATACTATTTTCTATGCCTTCTACTTAATTTTGTATAAATGTGTGTGTGTGTGTGTGTGTGTGTGTGTGTGTGTGTGTGTGTGTGTGTGTGTGTGTGTGTGTGTGTGTTGGTTGTGCGTGCGTGGGTGTGTAGATGACATTTTTCTATTACTCATTTCTTTAAACATTATATCTATAAAAGTTCTTGTAAAATAACACGTTTGAAGCTTATAATCAATGTAATATATTGATATTATCAGGGGCTCCGCACAATGACAACAGTTAAAGCAACAACAACACTGTGAAGAGATACAATGTACTTTGTGTTCAACCAAGAGGAAATACTTTACATTATTAAGCTGTGTGAAAAGTACAGCAAATAAAAAAAAATAACTTTTTTATCTAAAGTGAGAAAATATAAAGGAAATTGAGAAAACTAAATGTCGTAATAATGAGTGGGGTAGTGGTATAAAAGTTATATGAGGAAAATGATAGAGAGCAGTAAAAAAAAATTGACAATTCCGATCAGTAAAAGCTTGGGGGGGGATCTGGAAAAATTGGTAAGACAGTGTTGGGGAGGAGCCATTATCATGGGCTGCGGCGCTGCCCAGCGACAATAAAGACAGATGGGATATCTGCTCCAGTCATCATTAGGACATATCGGGACAAAACGATACACGAATGAGTGATATTCGTAGTTTTAAGTATTTAAGCGATCAATCCATGCACCTGTTCTTCCACTGAAGCAGGTTTTCAGCTATGTGAAATTAATTAGACCGTAAATATTCCAGTTAACTACACACAAACTTAGGATGGGACTGCTTTCAACTACCCACTTGAGACTACCGTGTCAACTCATGCAATGATTCTCGCTATCCTCCCAGTACGAAAGGATACTCATGTCCCTCTCTAACTAGACTTAAGATAGAACTACTTTCGGGAGGCGACCTTACCAACTTATGCAATGATTCTCGCTATCCTCCCAGCACCAGAATATATCCATGTCCCTCTCTAACTAGACTTAAGATTCGACCTCTTTCGGGAGGTGACCTTGTCAGCTTATGCAATGATTCTCGCTATCCTCCCAGTACCAGAATATATCCATGTCCCTCTCTAACTAGACTTAAGATTCGACCTCTTTCGGGAGGTGACCTTGTCAGCTTATGCAATGATTCTCGCTATCCTCCCAGTACCAGAATATATCCATGTCCCTCTCTAACTAGACTTAAGATTCGACCTCTTTCGGGAGGTGGC
Source organism: Prosapia bicincta (assembly GCA_036971475.1). Lineage (NCBI taxonomy): Eukaryota > Metazoa > Arthropoda > Insecta > Hemiptera > Cercopidae > Prosapia > Prosapia bicincta. Next base: position 93,045,714 of record JBAIZL010000010.1, read on the forward strand.
CTTGTCAGCTTATGCAATGATTCTCGCTATCCTCCCAGCACCAGAATATATCCATGTCTCTCTCTAACTAGACTTAAGATTCGACCTCTTTCTGGAGGTGGCCTTGTCAACTTATGCATTGATTCTCGCTATCCTCCCAGCACCAGAATATGTCCATGTCTCTCTCTAACTAGACTTAAGATCGTGTCAACGCACTCAATGATATTCTCGCCTATCTGTAAACCGAACTCCGCTCCATAAACACAAACCTTTATAAACTGGATTCTCTTTACACAAATACCTATAGCTTAAGATTAAATGTGTGATTCAAACTCGACTAATATTTTAATATACTAACTTTGAGGGAAATGGACCTAAATATTTCCACAATATAAAAAGAAAGAGATATATATGCTGTCTGTGAGGATAAAGAACGAGTAATCCTAGAAAAGCTGACGAAGCTGTAGTGTCTGGTTAACGTATCGTCTTGCCCCAGAGACAGGTCGGTCACGGGTCTAGGCTTCACACCCTGTGCTAGTCCTCCGGACGGTAGAGACGAGTTTAAAGTTGCTTTCGTGAGGGCATGTGTTCACGTGCTCAAACCTTAGCATTTCGTGAGGACATGTGTTCACGTGCTAAAACCTTATTATCTTTGGAGTGCTTCGGCGATAGGTATTAGGGAGCATACCTAGCAACCATTTTTCACCATTTTTATTCTTGTTGTACTTTCACAAACACACTGGAGAGATATGTAGCGTGGGATGGATGCATCGTGGTGACGTCACTGAGGGTTTCTCGAAGTGGTATAAGACAAGAAATGTTTTTGTCAACAAAGAGTGGCTTTTACCATGTTTACGTTAAGATGAGCATTTCAATTGCAGTTTTAAATTTCAGAATAAAACTATTATGAATTCCCGTTATTATTTCCGTAATGATATTAATATGAATCCCCGGTGAATGTTGCAATATATTCACCTGTTTGTTTGTGTATTGTTTTATGTTTATTTGTAGTTATTTAATTTTTTTTAAAAAATCTATCACCTTAACACAATTATCATACTATTTATTAGGAATATACTGTGGTTGAATTTAATAATAAATACACAAAAACCTCTTAACCACAAACTTTCTTTATTTTACCCTAATGTACATTTCAGTTACAAAGTAACCATCCTTAGAGGGATAACATACAAAGACTGATTAACGCTAGAAAAATACCTTATTTATAATCTACAGAACTAGTCACTCCCACTCCGACCGCCGCGGCCCCACCTGTTAAACAAGGCGTAGCCACGCCCATCGAGTGAAAGCAAGATATCTAAATCCTAGGATCATAAATAGGATTATGATTTTTATATTAAATTTTGTGTTGGTTATAATTTCAAAAAAACAATTTTAATTATGTTTTTATTGTATTTTTAATTTATATTTTAGTAGGTTGACGTTAGATATCTTGCTTTCACTCGATGGGCGTGGCTACGCCTTGTTTAACAGGTGGGGCCGCGGCGGTCGGAGTGGGAGTGACTAGTTCTGTAGATTATAAATAAGGTATTTTTCTAGCGTTAATCAGTCTTTCTATGTTATCCCTCTGAGGATGGTTACTTTGTAACTGAAATGTACATTAGGGTAAAATAAAGAAAGTTTGTGGTTAAGAGGTTTTTGTGTATTTATTACAATTATCATAATAAAAAATAAAATAAATAAAAAATTTTCTTGACCTTACTCTCACAGAAACTATAATTATATCGATATATCCAGTAACTTGAATATTACTTCAAAATCGATAACGTTCCCTTAGCAATTCGATACAGAACTGCTACCCTTGTAGACGTATTCAAGCCAAAGGACGTAGCGATACGTTTGCGCAATACATTTATTATTGTTGTAACCTTTCCATACAGGCTATTGTAAACAGATAACAAAGGCAACGCTATAGTTTTACACTCTCTCATTGGATGTTGACATAACACTGTTATACGTCATAATAACAAAGCCGTGTTGACAAAACCTTTTAGCGTTACATTGTTATTCGGCCCCCCTCTCTCTCTCCCTCGCCGTTCATTTTATAGATCATGAAAAACAAATTTCCATTTAAAATTCAATTTGACGACAAAATTTTTAACAGAAAAATTTGAAATTCCACGTGACATTTAACTTTATTTTGTACTTGCTTAGTTAATCTACTTCCACTGTGAATATGGCTATTTTTTTAAATTTACATTGGCTGTAGCTCTACATATTGTACGCTACATGTTTCATATGTACAATTTTTTCATACGGGTTACATAAGGTCATATGATTTGGGCTTAAGTTTTCGGTTGATATTTAAACAAATTAAAAGGATAGCTCTCTTTAACTCCTCTCATTCTCACTCTCTCACTCTCTCTCTTTCTATATATATATATATATATATATATATATATATATATATATATATATATATATATATATATATATTTTAAAACAACATAGGTTATTCAAATATAAGAATATTTATTAATTTATATTCATATAAATTATATTAATTAATATATTCATATTATCTAATTAAAAATATTCTTGTATTTGAATAACCTATATTGTTTTAAGTTATTAAACAAGAAAACGTATTATATATATATATATATATATATATATATATATATATATATATATATATATATATATGAGTGTGTTTGTGTGTGTGTGTGTGTGTTTGTGTGTGTGTATGTGTGTAAGCACAAAGAGTTTCAAGGCTGTGCTGAGACCTTGTTTTTGCAGTTTACAGGGGTTCGAGGGGTGTAATGGATAGACATCTCTTTACGACCCTGAAAGGGTTTACTTCATGTCTCGCCCTGCACACGTGATGGCTACCCCCCATAGATCCTCTATTAGGGGTTTATGTTCAGTAATTCTACTTTTACGACCTTAATGCACAGTAGTTTCCTTCGTAGACGGTAATAGTCATAATGGCTTTAAAAATACAAAAAAATAATAAAAAATAAATTTTACATCGCTGTAACACAAGAAATGTGATAACAATACGTTTCTATTACAAATTTCAGCATTTTGTTTTTACTACTAAGTTCCGCAGTGCATTTTGTTTACTGCTGCATTATATTTCAACATATGTTTTAGTTAAATTTAATACATTTCTTTGCAAATCTGAGTCTATTGTTTAAGGCAGAAAATTTATATGTGTTAACTTGTAACTAAGTGAGCAAACGTGACGCTACTCTCTTGTGGAACAAAATCAAAAGAGTCAAGACTGACAATAGAGTAAGGAAGAAATTAGGATTTGTAGGAGCGCTTTCTAAGCAGTGCGGTCCCGCTAGGCTTTTACTTTTAATATAGAGGGAGGCCGTCTGATAGGAAGCTTTTTTGGAACCGAATGCTGGAATTGCTACCAACGGAAACATTATTAATGATATACAGTGCGGACCAAGTAACTCCTAGCCCTTGAGAGGCTATCCCTTCTGAAAACATGTTAGTTATTCAAGAGTGTGTTATACAACAACAGCTTTATGTAAGAAACCATCTGACGTCACAAAATTACAGAAAGCTACGATCACCAACGCATTTGAACGAAATCTGATGAGACTAGTAGCTTTATAATTACTATAAGTGTTTTAACAATCCTTGTCATGTTTTTAGGAAAGTTTTAACACTGAACCTCTACTGCACGTCTCGCCTACTGCAATCTCTCAAGGCCAAGTTCACGGTTACGTTGTCCGCACTATACGTTATGCCGACGACACACTGTACGCGGCAGCAATTAACGGACACAATGCATAATTGAAAACGTAAATAGTTATAATGTCTTGTTAACCAGGAAGTTATCTTTTATTTAGACACACACAAGTACACTTGTATACGAGGCTTGTTAGAACCAGACGCGGATATTTCTATTACTTGAAAGTTATTTTTATTTACCCCCTGTAGCTTTCACTTCTCTTATTGAAGAGTTTTTGAGTTACAGTAGAATCAACATATGAAAAATTGCTGAACTGTATGCGCGTTTGACAGTCACTTATGTTCAGGTGCCGAGTACGTAAGCAGCCAGCATAGTATGGTATCACGTTATTGTAAACTCTTCCGCTCGGTTCATTATTACGAATCCCTCTTTTAGCCACCTGTGCGAAAATATTTTTCACCAGGTGATTCTACTGTACAAAGGACCAGATGAGAGTTCCCACTTCTGACGGTTAATTTGTTTATATTATCTTTAGCACGTTTTGCCTAAACCTTGAACTGCAAGTTGCAAAAAAAATCTTTTATAAAATACACTTTTTACTTTCTATTTTAATTCACAAATAATTATTTCAAGTATCCTTATCGCTATAGGCCTGTCTCACAATTTAACTAATTTGATTAATGATAGTGTGGTACTAAGCCTTAAGAAGGACACATTGATGACAAAAAACACTAATCTTAATACTAATCTAACTAATTAGAAGAGTCACAAACTGAAAGTAATTCAAATATGCACAAGTAATGACAACAAAAAGTAATGAACAAACTAGAGAAAATAAATGAAAAATAGAAGTAGCAACACAGCGTTTATTAAAACGATAAGGATTCTGTGCTGTCGAAACATTCCTATAAATTTGACAATAACTACGTTGCGGTGTTACGTTTCTCCTTGTTATTAATGCAGTGTGGAAGAATGAACTTTAAAGCGAAGAAAAATTAAAAGTATTGAAAATTTTGAGGTTGACGGCTCTTGAAGAATGTGGAAATGCCATCAACAAAAAGATTAAGAAACAAAGATGTGTTACTAAAAATCGAGATAGGATGAGAGTTAATAAAAACTGTAGATAAGGGCAAAAATAGAATATCTGAAAAATAGCATGAGGGGTGAAAAATACTTTCCATTGTGGCTTATAGTTCAAAACAAAATTAAAAGGAAGAGATGTAATGGATGTAGGAGAATTTCCGGTTGTGAAAACTAAGGGAGTAGTTTGTGGAATTGCTTACAGCTTGTAGTGAGATTAACGATTTCCAACCACCGCACCGGTACGTCATGGAAGAGAAATAACGGAAACCTTCAAATAAACTAATAATACATTTTTCACTTAATACAAAGAGTGTATTTTCCTCTGAACAATTTCATGAGGTGTACAGCAATATCGATATTGCTCGAGTCTATCTATGTCATTATGCTTATTGCAAAGTTCCTAATCGAGTGTTTTTTGTTCAATAATATTTATTTCTATTTAAACATCTCTTGAAAAATTTATAATTTTTAAATTCATGTAGATGTTTGTTGATAATTTACGTTGGTCAACAACTAATTAGGAAACGTGTTAGTATAAAAATATATCTCTTCAAAACTAACTTCACCCTTTCGTTTGTAATGGTATTTTTTTATTAATACTAAGCAAACGGATATTCACGGTTGAATTAACAGATTTCAGAGTCAAACGATTGCAATGGATGGATATTTCCATATATTGTAGGATTGCAATAATTGTATGACAGAAATATTGTACGACTGTGGTAGATACAGATTTTTAATCATTATAATAATGCAATAATTGTAGGATAATATATTGTACAATTGATTTAGCTAGAGATTTGCAATCATTGTTGGACTACAATCATTGTAAGGTAGAAACATTGTACTATTGCAGTGACAATGTTACTTGGAAAATTAGAGTCATTATCAGATAGCAATATTAAACGATTGCAATATTATAATATTGAAACATAGCATAATTACAATCATTGAGTGATGGATACATTGTACTATTGCAGTAGATAGAGATTTGCAATCATTGTTGGACTACAATCATTGTAAGGTAGAAACATTATACTTTTGCAGTGACAATGTTACTTGGAAATTTAGAGTCATTATCAGATAGCAATATTAAACGATTGCAATAATATAATATTGAAACATTGGACAATTGCAATCATTGTGTGATAGATACATTGTACTATTGCAGTAGATAGATATTTGCAATCATTTTAGAATTACAATCATTGTGTGACAGAAATATTATGCGTTTGAAGAAGATAGAAATTTGCAATTATTGTAGAATTGTAAACATTGCAAGATAAAAACATTTTACGTTTGCAGTAGATAGAGATTTGCAATCATTGTTAGACTACAATCATTGTAAGGTAGAAACATTATACTTTTGCAGTGACAATGTTACTTGCAAATTTAGAGTCAATATCAGATAGCAATATTAAACGATTATAATAATATAATATTGAAACATTGCATAATTACAATCATTGATGGATACATTGTACTATTGCAGTAGATAGAGATTTGCAATCATTGTTGGACTACAATCATTTTGTTACAGAAATATTACACGTTTGAAGAAGATAGAAATTTGCAATTATTGTAGAATTGTAAACATTGCAAGATAAAAACATTTTACGTTTGCAGTAGATAGAGATTTGCAATCATTGTTAGACTACAATCATTGTAAGGTAGAAACATTATACTTTTGCAGTGACAATGTTACTTGCAAATTTAGAGTCAATATCAGATAGCAATATTAAACGATTGCAATATTATAATATTGAAACATAGCATAATTACAATCATTGAGTGATGGTTACATTGTACTATTGCAGTAGATAGAGATTTGCAATCATTGTTGGACTACAATCATTGTAAGGTAGAAACATTATACTTTTGCAGTGACAATGTTACTTGGAAATTTAGAGTCATTATCAGATAGCAATATTAAACGATTGCAATAATATAATATTGAAACATTGGACAATTGCAATCGTTGTGTGATAGATACATTGTACTATTGCAGTAGATAGATATTTGCAATCATTTTAGAATTACAATCATTGTGTGACAGAAATATTATGCGTTTGAAGAAGATAGAAATTTGCAATTATTGTAGAATTGTAAACATTGCAAGATAAAAACATTTTACGTTTGCAGTAGATAGAGATTTGCAATCATTGTTAGACTACAATCATTGTAAGGTAGAAACATTATACTTTTGCAGTGACAATGTTACTTGCAAATTTAGAGTCAATATCAGATAGCAATATTAAACGATTATAATAATATAATATTGAAACATTGCATAATTACAATCATTGATGGATACATTGTACTATTGCAGTAGATAGAGATTTGCAATCATTGTTGGACTACAATCATTTTGTTACAGAAATATTACACGTTTGAAGAAGATAGAAATTTGCAATTATTGTAGAATTGTAAACATTGCAAGATAAAAACATTTTACGTTTGCAGTAGATAGAGATTTGCAATCATTGTTAGACTACAATCATTGTAAGGTAGAAACATTATACTTTTGCAGTGACAATGTTACTTGCAAATTTAGAGTCAATATCAGATAGCAATATTAAACGCTTATAATAATATAATATTGAAACATTGCATAATTACAATCATTGATGGATACATTGTACTATTGCAGTAGATAGAGATTTGCAATCATTGTTGGACTACAATCATTTTGTGACAGAAATATTACACGTTTGAAGAAGATAGAAATTTGCAATTATTGTAGAATTGTAAACATTGCAAGATAAAAACATTTTACGATTCAGTAGATATATATTTGAATCATTGAAAGCAAGAAACCTTTTACGATTGCAGTAGATAGAGATTTGCAATCATTTTAGGATTACAATCATTGTGTGACAGAAATATTATAAGTTTGAAGAAAATAGAAATTTGCAATTATTGTAGAATTGTAATGATTGCAAGATAAAAACATTTTACGATTGCAGTAGATAGATATTTGAAATCATTGAAAGCAAAGAACCTTTTACGATTGCAGTAGATAGAAATTTGCAATCATTGTGAGATAGAAACATCCAACGTTTTCAGTAGTACAATGTTTGTTTTTAATGAAAACGACAATGTAATTAAAACATACCCGTAAGGTTACAAGGGCTACTTTAACCCAATCCTTTGACAAATGAATCCAATTACTATCACAACATTATAATTCAGTCAAATACTTTATGCGGTATCTTCTTTGGGAAATATTTTCTCTGAGGGTCTTTCAGCGTCCATTCTGCCTTCACCCTAACTGCAATATTGGCTCGGCTTTATCCTTTCTTTTAAATCTTCTGACGTTCTTGCCGAAGCGTTCTACGTTTTTTTCATCTACCTTTGCGTTTTACGAGTGTTCAAGCTCCCCACTGCTTACGTTCTTGCCGAAGCGTTCTACGTTTTTTTTTCATCTACCTTTGCGTTTTACGAGTGTTCAAGCTCCCCACTGCTGAAGTTCTTACCGAAACGTTCTGCGTTCCTTTTCTAATTTTAAGCTTTACAAGAGTTCAAGCTCCCCACTGCTGAAGTTCTTACCGAAACGTTCTGCGTTCCTTTTCTAATTTTAAGCTTTACAAGAGTTCAAGCTCCCCACTGCTGAAGTTCTTACCGAAACGTTCTGCGTTCCTTTTCTAATTTTAAGCTTTACAAGAGTTCAAGCTCCCCACTGCTGAAGTTCTTACCGAAACGTTCTGCGTTTCTTTTCTAATTTTAAGCTTTACAAGAGTTCAAGCTCCCCACTGCTGAAGTTCTTACCGAAACGTTCTGCGTTCCTTTTCTAATTTTAAGCTTTACAAGAGTTCAAGCTCCCCACTGCTGAAGTTCTTACCGAAACGTTCTGCGTTCCTTTTCTAATTTTAAGCTTTACAAGAGTTCAAGCTCCCCACTGCTTACGTTCTTGCCGAAGCGTTCTGCGTTTTTTCATCTAACTTTGCGCTTTACAAGTGTTCAAACTTCCCTGAAGTCCACGGCTTCTTCATATTTAGTAATATCGTAAATTCGTGCTACTACAGTACTACGATAGATAATGTTTTAGGATGTACTTGTAGATGTAGGAACTGTCCTAAAGCTCGCGTGTCGAGCAAGTAGGCTAACTATAAGGGAAAGGCTTATGATATACGGTATAGGGAAAATAGAACTATTCGATCTTATCAAATATATAAATATAAGTAAAAGTTAATCACCTAAACAATAGTTTATGACTTTATATTTAGTAAATTTGTTAAAACCTACTGAGACAGAACGTTTTCGATCACTATGTGCCGATCTTCATCAGTGTCTTATACTTGCAGATATTGGGTCAAGCGGTGACAGTTTTAAAGGTAGGTTTTCGATAGTATCAAAGAGTATGTGTGATTTGTATTTTGTTTGTTTAATATGTTTGTATTTTGTGTTTTTGTGTGTCTGTAAGTTTCATATTGTTCTAGTGTGTTGAGATGTGATCCTTTTTTGATGATGTGTAGGATTTCTAAATTATGATAAATGTCTGTGTATTTGTGTCCTGTTTCTTTTAAGTGATTGTAAAATGTTGAGTTGGTGTTATGTTTGTGTTCTTCGACTCTTTGTTTAAAGCTGCGACCTGTTTGTCCAATGTAGAATTTGTTACATTCGTCGCAGTTTAGTTTCTATACGTCTGGTACTTGTAGTTTATCTTTGTTGTTGGTGCTGTGTTGTATTTTGTATTCTAATTTGTTATTGGTTTTGTATGCTATTTTGTAACCTATTTTTTGAAATTTGCGGGCTATTTTGTTTGTTGTTTTGTTTATGTATGGTAATGTGTTGTATTTGTTTTCCCCTGCCTGTAGTGATAATTTTAGTGTTTTTTTGTATTTTGTACCATAGTTTGTCTATTATTGTGGTGTTGTATCCATTTGTGTATGCTAAATATTTAATTGTGTCTAGTTCCTTGTTCATGTTTTCTGTGGTCATTAGGACTTCTTTAAGTCTATGGAGCATGGATCTGAAGGCAGCGTGTTTGTGTTGGATAGGGTGGTTTGAGGTGTTGTGGATAAGTGTGTCTGTTGTTATGGGTTTCCTGTAAATGTTGAAGCTGTGTTTTTGTGTGTAGCTTTTTGTTATGGTTAGGTCGAGAAAGTTTGGGGATCGGTTGGTTTCAATTTCTGAAGTGAAGTGGAGTTTTAGGTGTATTTTATTAGTGTAGGTGAGGAGTTTTTCACATTGACGGGAGTTGCCTCTGTCATTTTGGATTTTGGACTACAGAATTCAAGAATAAGTAAAAGGTCAATCTATGACGTTGTTGATTGTGTAACATCAGAAATGCCCTTGAACGTCATATGAGCAAAGAACATAATTGTAGCGGTGACGTGGTTAATAAATCAAACTTCTTTAAAATAGGTGGTCTGAAAATATTAGTGACAACACAAAAAAGGGTTTTTTTCAAAACCCAGCACACAGAGAGTGTACACCTCTACTGAAGCAATAGGAGCATTTTATGAAGAATGTTTTTAATATTTCTACTTGAATGATTTCCTCTCGTGTTTATTTATTATTCTTTAAATACGAAATCACGTGTCACCTCCGCGCGTCGAGTCGGATCGCTCGATCGATTCGGTTTCCCAATGTGACAGGCGCAGAGTTCCGCTTTAATTAACCACTTCTCCCCAACTTGTCACGAGCATTTAAGGGAAACACGGCCCCTTCCAGCTGTTTAGTGTGAAACCCTGGGTATTGTTTATTTTAAGGGGTGTGTGGATTAACGTCGTCTTGGCGACACATGTGTGATCGTAGCGGCAATGAAACGTTTTAAATCGATATTATTTTATGTAATAAAAACGTAATTGTACAAAAACATACCTTAAATTCTACTTTGAGTAAAATTTTACAAATTTAAAACACCCATTCTCTGTTCGCACACGAGATAAGAAGGGTACAAATAGACACAGTAACTTGTATCCGTTACTGGAGAACTGCAAGTCATCCGTTACTTAGTGACGTCTCCTGACAGCAAGCTGATATAGAGTCTGACGCACGACTGAGTAACGCCACAGAAATCTGTGCAGATAAATCAATCGTTGATTTCGGGGAGTGGAAAGTAAAGGTGCACTGTTATAGCCCATGGTGGTTATGGAAAGGATGGCGAACAAGAGGTTGCATTGAAGTAGGGGTGTAGAGCCACCTCTGGGGAAGAGGGTGTGCATGTGACACAAAAGGAATCGTAGCATACAATTAAATTTCCTGTACACTTAAATTAAACCGTACAAATATATAATTTTAACAGAAAAACAAGTAAACCAAACTTAAAAAGTAATTTCCTACCTAGGTTAACGAGTAAAAAATTTATTTTAGTTACTTTCTATTAAATAATTACAATTATTATAAAAATAGTAACATAACCTATGCGTTAAAACAGCTGTTCTATCCCATAACCTATAACATAAAATCAGCTGTTTTATGATATCATATGTTATCACTTATTTTAAGCTAAGTAGGAAGAAATTACAATATTGCATACCTTGCCCCTTGTGTGAAATGTTTTCTCTCATATCAAATTAAAATTAATTCATTAAATTTAATTAAATAACTATATTTGGAAACTCTGTAATAACATCATGTGCTACCCACTATATATATATATATATATATATATATATATATATATATATATATATATATATATATATATATAAATTCTGCTAATACGAATTCCTTCACAGATGGAACAATATGATGTATAGATATTATCTGGAGTACAACCATTCATTCTGCAGTTTATAAAATCGCAGTTCCGACGTTTCGCTAGAATCTCATCTAGCATTGACGAAGTGAACCCAACAACAGTTGAAGAGCGAGACGTGAAGAGAGCGAGATGTGAAGAGCAGAATGAACGGACTCCAGATAATAACTAGTCATCATTATATATATATATATATATATATATATATATATATATGTGTGTGTGTGTGTGTGTGTGTGTGTGTGTGTGTGTGTGTGTGTGTGTGTGTGTGTGTGTGTGTGTGTGTGTGTGTGTGTGTGTGTGTGTGTGTGTGTGTGTGTGTGTGTGTGTGTGTGTGTGTGTGTGTGTGTGTGTGTGTGTGTTTGTGTGTGTCTGTGTGTGTGTGTGTGTGTGTTCTTAAATTGTAAATAATTTATTTTAAAAACAAAAACATTAGAAAAAATCTATGTCGAAGTTTCCCATTAACTTAATATACTGATACTATCACGAACACTACACATTAGCAACAGTTTGTTGGCACTAACAACACACAAAACAAACAATTTGTTTTAGCTGTTGACAATGTGCAAAGCCCTTTATGTTATAAATACATTAAATAGGTACCAAGTAATAGAAACATGTCAATTTCAACTTGTGTCTGCAATGAAAAATTTCATTTGAGTTACTTTTTATGAAATAAATACATTTAATATGATTACGTATAAAAATAAGACAGAATCATAAATTAAGGTGCCAAATAAAAAGCGAAAATAATTTTTAAAATGAAATAATTTAATTTAATTAACTAATTACTATTTGAAAAAAAATTTATTAAAATCAAGTGTCATCCACTACAAGTTGGATAATACGTATTTAAACTTGAGTGTATAAATAAAGATTATTTTAATAACGATTGAAAATTTGATTTATATATATATATATATATATATATATATATTAAAACAACATAGGTTTTTAAAATACAAGAATATTTATTAATTTATATTCATAATTTATATGAATATAAATATTCTTGTATTACAAAAACCTGTGTTGTTTTAAATTATTAAACAAGGAAACATATTATATACATATATGAAAAGTGTGAACTAAAAGAATGAATGAAGAAGTATGTGTTTTAATAAATAAATATATCAAAAAAGATAGGTTAAATCAATACTCAGTGGTTTATTCACAGCATTATTTTTGAGGTAGGATTTTCAGAGTATTTCCCTCACATTTTTGAAAGGTTTGATCTGCTACAGATGTATCACAACGTATTGTTTTGATGTAGTTGACTTGTGAACTTGCATTGAATTTTATTTTTAATACGTTCAATGACAATCAACAATATTTATTAGACCCTAATATTTTATCGACTAACGTGTGAAGGTTGTGGTGTAACTCTGCTACAAAAAGGCGTCATTTAAGACGATTTATTAGGACGCATCTATGGATTAATAACTGAGTTCTCAATTCGTTTCCTGTGCAAAGATTTAAAAGATAGTGTTGATTGACTCTTCTATGTCTTTCAATTTTCTCTTTATTCGAATGTCTATGATTGTTTTGTTTACTATTCGAACCATTGCTTTCTAATTGTAATAATCCTCTGAAACTGAAGTTGTCAAAAACCATTAAATATAAAAATTTGGTTTTGTATGAAAGAAAAAAATATAGGAACGGTTACATCATGAGATACACGGAAATACTCTTCGCTTCATAAACAATGAATGTCAATATCTCAGTCATATTAGCAACAAAATTTTATATTTCAAAATCACCAATAACATGAAAATGTCCTTAATTGACTGTAAGAAAACCATAATTGCTTACAGATATTATAGCCTAACATAACATATGATTAACACGTCCTCTGTTTTTTAACGTTTTCCTTAGAAAGTAGTGCCTTATGTTTTACCTCGGATCGATACAAAATAAAGCCCCTTCGACCGGACGTTGTTTGTCACACACAAGCCAATATGTTTAGAAATACTTCTGTAAATTGGTTTTCTGTCCAGAGAGTGTTTGTACAGTACAAGCAATTCCTGGTATCTCACGTTGATTGAAAAACGTATTTTGCGCCTAAAACTGACTCCATTATGAATTACTGGATGAAATACACATCCATAAAATGAAAATTATTATTTCTCTTTCTCCCACCCCCCTCTCTCTTTCTCTGCTTGTATGTATCCTCTCTGTCGGTTTTGTGTGTGTGTTTGTGTTTGTGTGTGAGTAGGCTATGCGTTCTCTCTCTCTCTCTCTCTCTCGTGAGTGCCTGCATGTGCGCGCGAGAGTTCGTGTCTGTGTGTGTGTGTGTGTGTGTTTTGTGTGTGTGTGTGTTTTGTGTGTGTGTGTGTGTGTTTTGTGTTTGTGTGTGTGTGTGTGTGTGTGTATGAGTATGCGCGCTCTCTCTCTCTTTCTCTCTCTCTCTCTCTTTCTCTCTCTCTCTCTCTCTCTCTCTCTCTCTCTCTCTCTCTCTCTCTCGTGAGTGCCTGCATGTACGCGCGAGCGTTCGTGTCTGTGTATGTGTGTGTGTGTGTGTGTGTGTGTGTGTGTGTGTATGTGATTGTGTGTGTGTGTGTGTGTGTGTGTGTGTGTGTGTGTGTGTGTGTGTGTGTGTGTGTGTGTGTGTGTGTGTGAGTGTGTGTGTGTGTGTGTGTGTGTGTGTGTGTGTGTGTGTGTGTGTGTGTGTGTGTGTGTGTGTGTGTGGATAAGTTCAGCGCTGTAGCGTGTGAATTTGTGTGTGGGGGTGGGGGTTGTGGATATGTTAGGGACGAGAGTTTATTCGCTACCTTCCATTAATAATGGTGATTTTCGACTTCTTACAGAATCATTTCATCTCGCCAATTTATTTAACAAATACTTCTTTCACTTGCAATCTAAACCATTTCTAAAGCTCCATTGTACACGTTGGGAAAACATTGAGCTGGATTCGATAACTCTAAACCAAAACTCTTTCTATTCAGAAATAAATTGCACTTTGGTTTTAGCGCAAAGTGAAGTTGTAAAGCGCCTTAAGCTGCATGCGAACCCAGACTGGAAACACATTACGCCCTGAAATTCACAGACTTAGCCTGAATCAGGTTACGTCACGAGTTTACTTCTTATTTCAGACGAGGAACTGATGCAGAGAAAATGTACACTTTTATTAAGTTTGCATTAGCTAGGATTTTCCTTTGGGTAGTTTAAATTATTTAAATTTCTTACACACCGGTACATTTAATGTTCATTGCATCATCTTAAACGTCAATATAGTTGATGAATTTTTATTAATTTAATAAACTGTATTAAAATATTATGGCCTGATGATGTCCGCGTTGATGGATGAAACCACGGTAGTATGATGGCTACCTTTGCTAAAATGTGACTGATAAGATAATTATTCATTGCAACCAGTTTCAGTACTACATTTAGAATGAATTAATTCATTTAATAATAATACATTTTATACTGTTAATTTTTTTTTTTTTTTTTTTTTTTTTTTTTTGGTATTAGGGTTATTCCAAGCTGTACTCGAAGAAGGCGAAGTGGCCACCACTAATATACTGTCTTTGACCTTTAGCAATCATTTTCACTGCCTGAGGTGACTTGGAGGCTGAAAAAGCAAACATAAATTCTTTGGCGCTATCCAGAATCGAACATAAAGCCTTTGTGTTAGTATTCAATTGTTTTACCCACTATTCACCGTCTCGGTAAGTTGAGGCAAGCCAGGTAGCTGGGGGATTAGGACCGGCCTGAGCGATGAATAGGCTGGAACGGCCCGGCTAGAACATCCCATTAGTAACGCATCGCCGATTACTCAACCTTAATACGTTAATCTAATAAATACGCATTTTTTTGAGAAAAACGTTGGTACGGTTTTCTTAATTTTTATTATACAAACAATTGCCTGTTTGTCTTATGTCAATCGGCCGACTCTAAGTGTGATTACCTGCTACGCTTCCTGCATTGAAATTTGTAATAAACTTCTTAGAACACTTCAAGCTGACCGATTAATATGAGACAAACTCGCAATTGTTTGTTTAATAGTAATTAAGAAATGCTTATCAATCTATTCTCAAATAATGCGTATTTATTATATTAAAGTTTTTAGTTGGAGTAATCGACGATGTATAACTAACTAATGGGCCGTCCATGCCTATTCATCGGCCGAGCACTTCCCAATCTCCCAGCTACCTAGATTGCCTCGACGTACCCTGAGATGGCGTATAGAAATCACTCAGTTGCTAGAATTTTAATTTAACTACTTACAATGTTCAGCCTATGGATTGCCAAGATCGGTATTACAGACAAAGAATGGGAAACCAACTAAACAAGGACTTATACCAAACACTAGTACGGAACAACAGCATAGCAGGATCACGTGACCGGAAGCAAAAGAGAATTTCTAATTAAAAACTTAAAGCCAAAGAAATGCAAGCATAGCTATTTGAGAAAAACTATTGTAAGGAAAACCCGATAGAGTTTGTAACAGTAGCTATTGTTTTCAAATTTCACGGCGTGTAGAGTTCAAGCCAGTGCTAACAAACCGGGTCAGGCTCGCAGCTAGGATTTTGTTTAGAGGGGCTAAGTTAAAAGGGCTATCACCTCAACTAAATGTAGTTTTACCTTAGACGAATAAACTAATGTTGCTGCTAGTTTTAACTCTGCAAAGAAATATAGAGTAAGTCGTAGAGTCTTCTACATTTACTCGGACAATGCCGATATGTTTAGTAAATATGACACAAATTTTGGCAATTCACTTTTGAGCTCGGATTGTGAATATAACACAAGGAACAAACATTCAAAATAACTCAAATCCCACAAATATATTTTTAAAATAATTTTATTGCTATACATATTTCAACAGCCGACTGTTTACCTGTCACTGATCATGACAGCTTGGGTGTTAAAACATGTACAACATTAAAATCATTTTAAAAAATTGATTTGTGACATTTGAGTTATTTTGCATGTTTACTGTTTACAATTTTAATTTTTCCAGAAGGAACTGAAGCTCAGCCCCCCCCCCAGGCATAGTGCCTGAACCCTACTCTTAATTTTCTGAATATCAAAAGAAGATAAAGGTATAGTGGCGCTTACAGAAAGTAAAACTCTCAGTAAAGACAACATAATCAGCGTGAACAAGAGTAGCATAAATAAGATACAAAGGAAACATCGCAAAAAAGAGACAACAGAAACAGCGTAACAAGTGTAGCGTAAACAAGAGACAAAATAAATAGTGTAAATATGTATAACGTAAGTAAGAGATAAAGAAAACGGCGTGAACAATTTTATAGCGTAAACAAGAGACAACAGAAACAGCGTAACAAGTGTAGCGTAAACAAGAAACAAAATAAATAGCGTAAATATGTATAACGTAAGTAAGAGATAAAGAAAACGGCGCGAACAATTTTATAGCTTAAACAAGAGACAACAGAAACAGCGTAACAAGTGTAGCGTAAACAAGAAACAAAATAAATAGCGTAAATATGTATAACGTAAGTAAGAGATAAAGAAAACGGCGTGAACAATTTTATAGCGTAAACAAGAGACAACAGAAACAGCGTAACAAGTGTAGCGTAAACAAGAGACAAAATAAATAGCGTAAATATGTATAGCGTAAGTAAGAGAAAGAAAACGGCGTGAACAATTTTATAGCGTAAACAAGAGACAAAGAAACAGCGTAACAAGTGTAGCGTAAACAAGAAACAAAAGAAACAATGTAAACAAGTAAAAAAGACAACAAAGAAGCGGTAATTTTCACTGCCGGCCGATACAATTAAAATATATAGAAACGACTATGTAATGATCATTACATTTCAGTATTTACAGAATTAATTAATTTATCATGCTAATTAATATTTTGCAAAGGCTAAATTTTTGTTTACTAAGTTATAACGAATGTGATTGATGTCCAACTGTCACTAATTGGCTAACCAAGCTTTGTAATGTAAACGCAATGCGGGGTTCGGAACTGGGACAAATCGATTTCAAACTACCGTTAACTCGTGGCTGATTTAAAATCTGGTCTGTATGTAACCTTTTGGGAGGAATCTTATGCAATCTGTGCGTTTCGTGAAGATCACTTTTAGCCAAGCATTTATACTTTAACAATGTAAGTCTTGAGAATATTATTAAGACTTGTGAGTATGACGACATCCAACAAAGCGGTCCATCCAGAAAGAGGCTCAGAACTCTAACAAATAACAAATACACAAAAAAAACAATTTACTATGAGAGTGTTTTCAAAAATAGCAGCATTCCTTCTACCTCTTACATATTCCCCTTCCCGTACCTTGTTCAGCATGACAAAATGGACTATTGGTGAAATGGGGAAGACCACCTGGGAAGTTCTGCCAACGGCACAAGAGACGAGCCCTGGCTCAAGGCAAGTTAAAACGTTAAGGTCATTTCCAAAAACATTTACTAACAATAGACGTCAGATTTACAGAAAATTACAATATAGAAAAGGGATCATATATAATTTATTTTGTACACCCTTTCTTAATAAAGATAGCACTCTTACCTACCTGTAAATACTTTATTTACTTACTAAAATATAACGTCTATAAAACTAGCGTACCGTCAGGTTATGCTTGTAAGTTCATCGACAGCGTATGCGCAGAACTGAAAACCGAGCGTGACTCATGTCTATGCCAAAGCTTTTCTCGTCCGCCGGTGATAGTAGTTGCTTCTGTAAAAAGATGGGATCTGATCGTAAGATCAAACACCATCCCTAATGCTAGGGTCGTCGCGGCTGCTACCTTTAGGAGGGCTTCCGGCCATGACTATATCCAGAAGCACTTTCCACTAATGGGCCTCGCAGACCTCTCTGCCTAAAAGATAAAGATCATAAAGATCATGTGCAGGTCTTGACCACTTCACCGATGATTATAACTTGTTGGGACAGGCGAGGCCCTACTTGGTGGCACGCTATTCAATGACAGAGAATCACATATGAGCGATGGCTAATGGTAAGTTTTTCCCTCATATTTTTTTTCGAGACCCTAAGTTTTATTTCAGAACAGCAGATTTCATAAAGAGTAAAAATATATATTTCGGCTATATTGCAATTCAACCGTATCTCAACAAACTAGTGTTTAGCTAGTGGGTGACTTGTGTAAAGCGGAATCTATGACCCTCTCTACAACTGTTATTGGGTTCACCTAGTCAATGCTAGATGGGATTCTAGCGAAACGTCGGAACTGCGAATTCATGCACTACAGAATGAACGGATGTACTCCAGATATTAACTATTCATCATATTTTTCCATCCGTGAAGGAATACGTATCAGCATATATATATATATATATATATATATATATATATATATATATATATATATATATATATATATATATATATATATTAGTTACCCTTGAGCACTATTTATGACATTTTGTGGTAACCGTGGCAACGGTTGAAGGTTGTACAATAGAGGTTTCGACGATAACCAGATGGGGTGAAAAATTCATATACATCTTTGAGAAATATTTCTAGGAATTGGAAAATTGGCGCAGTACCGAGGTGCACTAGACTTCGAACTACATCAGGAGAATGTGAGCTAATAGAAAGAATTTAATAATAAATATCGGTTGTTTAGATCGAGAACATATTTGGCCGAATCAATTCGAAAATCGAGTTGTTGGTTATAGGTTGAAAAATAAAAAGTAAATTTTGAAGGATTATCTATGCTTGATCGTGCTTTAAACGTAAGTACATGCACGTTACTTAACATTATTTCACGTTACCCTTTCCAGCATTTTGGATAATTTATCCAAGTGAGAATAAACCCAGAACACAAGATAGTCCTATTTGGGAACGGAGGGGGGGTTGCATTAAGCTTATTAATGGAGGCGCCTGAGGCTTTGCTACGCTGTGGCGGTACACTTGCAAACATCGTAAACCCACAAAGTGGTTAAAGGGAAAGGACGGTGACGGCATTGTAAACAGAAAGTTCGTTGGCCGTATAAAGTATATGAAAGTGCATACATACTTGCGGTGTAACTAACCAGAGCGGGGCCGGTGAATCAGAATATAGAGCCATCTTGGTAGTTCAGGTTCCTCCCTGTACGTTCAACAAATCCACATCGAAGTTTCAGGAAAATCCAACAAAACTATATAAAATATAACTCCACGGAAGAAATTTTTGAACGCACTGTACTTCAGATAAGCGCCACTGCCCACTAGATGCCATAAGTTTTCACTATCAGGCTCCGTATCCTTTTCTTCTTCCTAACTGATTTCATTTAATCTTCCTCATCTTTCTTTCAACAAGATGTAACTTGTACTTTGCTGGCCCACTTCCTATTGCAATTATCCCTGCTTCCTAATCTATCCTTTCCCTACAAGGATGGGTAGCTACACCCGCATTGCACACTTAGAGCCGTGATCCTCCTATAACCTTTGTAATGGGCTTTAAATTCAAATAATAAATACACAAAAACCTCTTAACCACAAACTTTCTTTATTTTACCCTTATGTACATTTCAGTTACCAAGTAACCATCCTCAGAGGGATAACATACAAAGATGAGTCCTTGTATATTATCCCTATGAGGATGGTTACTTGGTAACTGAAATGTAAATGAAAGTAAAATAAAGAAAGTTTGTGGTTAAGAGGTTTTTGTGTATTTATTATTAAATTCTACCACAGTATATTCCTAATAAATAGCTTGATTCAAATTCTACTCGTACTTGCCCTAACACTACAAAACAAATAAATAATATTTAACACAATAGAGCTGTATATTGTGTACGATACGATATCAAGAATACTTTTTATATAAATAAACAACACAACAGGTTTTAAAAAAATTAAATTAAACTAGTGTTTGTTTATGTTTATCAAATATTCTACGTGATGGAGAGATTTGCTTTAATACAGTTGTTTATCGAAGTGATGACAAATCGAATCTGTGTTCATAAATAAAATCACAATGACATCCGTTGGATGTTTCCATTACATTTGACTCAGTCCAATATCGTACATATTTACACGTATCGCCCCTCCGACCAATGGACGAGGCCCAGTTTGTGCAAAACACAGTACACAAGTCCCAACTTGTACCTTTATGGCGTTGAAACAGCTAAAAATATACAAGACTGTTCGTCGGTCCGCTAGCACGTACTAGTTCTTTGTTTTGCTCGTTTGCTTTCTAGCTGGATCCAGTTTAATTATATATATTGATATTCTAGTCTCAGTAATCTGTTTTAACACCTCCCCTGTACGCAACCCTAACAACATTTGTGAATCAAAAATACACCATTTTATAAAGAGCTTCGTCGTTTTATCATGAAGAGAAATTAAAAAGGCATCAAAAATGTTCAAATAAATGTACCAATCCGGAGATTAACGACTTTTTTCCGAACATTTCCGAACACAAAACATGGCTCTCAGTGGTGACAGTTGTTTTAGTCTTTACTTTGATAATGTTTAGAGGTTATGTTTAAATTTGTTTCCATTGAATTTCCTATACATTCATAAATATATTATATTTTATTGGATTATATAGTAACATATGATTTCATATTATTTCAATACACTTTGGTTATGTAATGGCTGGAGTTATATTTATTAGGCCTAATTGGGTTAATTTTCTATTAAATAACATTTTATAATTTATATACGTAATAAATTGAAAACATTAAATTTAAAAACTTGAAGATATATTATGCTTATGTTACTTTCTGTTATAAAAGAATTGTATGCTTTTTAATAGTACATTAGAATGTGCAATTAAAATATAAGGAAAATTGTGAACTATTAAGGGCTTGAGAATCGCGCAAAGCGACCATAGCACGCACTGCCAAACATCTTACAACCGTGCCCAAGACCTTCTCGCTAGTTAGCTCTTTTAGTCACCACTTAGTTCTTACCACTTAGTTCTTACCACAATAGTATTCTGGACTCTATTAATTCCGAAACACCCGCATAACTTCTCCAACAAAACCCAACCTATCTTAATTTAACATAACGTAACCTAACCTTACCTATTTTTTTTTATCAAGCTTGCAATGTTAATATAATTTATTAAGTTTCCATAACTCACTTAATTAACACGTCTCAACTCTTTAAAGCCTTTTAAGCCAGTAGGTCGTATGCACTTGAGATATTCTACAACGCTCTTTTATTCCTTATTCAAATAGGTTTGGATTATTTTTAACTATGCGTTCCTAATTGTAGAACCCTTTGACAACGATTAGTAGTAGGAGTACAATGCCGGGACCGACTGGAAATGCCGATTCTTTGCCCGTCCCACGCCTACTTCCTTCATTATAATTTTGCTTTGCTTATAAACATTTCTTTATACCGACTCTAGTAAAGCCCTATGACGTCATCGTTTCTTCTTATCCAACCACAAATGAGTTACCTATTCTTGTCCCTCTATTAAAGTCACATTCCACTTTCTACTTGTATTCACTAACTGAAAAGATGTACGCAATTTATATAGAACCTCACTGGACATTTTTCTACTACCAATTGTTAAATAGAATTTTTACCTACGACGCCAACTTGATATTCAGATTTAGCTAACCTACAATATTTCTTGCTTACAATGTTGTAGTAATGTGTTCTATATATTCTTGAAAATGTTTAGAATAACAAAGCGTATATAAGTGAACAACAGTTTTGTTCCCTTTATACAGTTAATTAAATTAATAAGAACAGATGATTCCAAACATCTAGGTTACACATTTATCATACTGCTAGCATAACTGGCGGCCAAACGCAAACTACACGAAAACCTATTATCAGCTGTTTTTCCAGGTCTAGCCTTGGAAAGGGACACTTTCACTATGCATAATCGGGTAGTACAAATAGGACCTAAGCCGACATTCAAAAAATGTGATGAAAAATATTTATGTTCGATCTACGAGTAATAGGCCTACTTCCAAACTGGAAGCTACAAGATTTGAAATTTTGGCATTTCCACTGATAAAGTCACTATGGACGCATGACACAATTTGTCCTACAGGAGTAATGTTTAGCTTACTAACACATTTATGATAATCTTACCAACAGAGTTATGTTTAGCTTACCAACAGAGTTATGTTTAGCTTACCAACAGAGTTATGTTTAGCCTACCAACAGAGTTATATTTAGCTTACCAACAGAGTTATGTTTAGCTTACCAACCGAGTTATGTTTAACTTACCAACAGAGTTATGTTTAGCTTACCAACAGAGTTATGTTTAGCTTACCAACAGAGTTATGTTTCGCCTACCAACAGAGTTATGTTTAGCTTACCAACGTAGTTATGTTTAGCCTACCAACAAAGTTATGATTAGCTTACCAACAGGAACCATGTTTAGCTTACCAGCAGGAGTAATGTTTAGCTTACCGGCAAGAGTAATGTTTAGCTTACCGGCAGGTGTAATGTTTAGCTTACCAACAGGAGTAATGTTTAGCTTACCGACAGGAGTAGTGTTTAGCTTACCGACAGGAGTAATGTTTAGCTTACCAACAGGAGTAATGTTTAGCTTACCAACAGGAGTAATGTTTAATTACACTAATAACATTTCCCGTTTTTAATAAATTTAGAAATCACATTATTTAAAAGTTTTATAAAAATGTTTACGATTGCTAGCTCATCTTGCTTCGCCCTATGAGACGTGTTGCGAGAGAGTGCTTTGTCAATTTCCCACAGAACCTTAACACGTGAATTCGGAAATGCCACCTCCCCATTGTGCATTCAGAAACTTTTTAAGAATTTCCTGCTAGCTCTGTCGATGAAACAATATTTTTTAAAAAAAACAGAAATTTGTTTCAAGCAAAGCCTACTTTACATTTACTAAACAACAAATTTATCATATAACATAAATATTTGCAATCAGAATTTATTCGGTGTGTTACACAATATGTAATACATATCCTGATTGACTCGCTGACTGTGCAACGCACAGCTAGAAACGAGAAATTTTGAGGATGCTTTTAGTTTTGGAACAAAATAAGATAAAGAAAATCCTTAAAAAAATACATAGATGTATATTTCATTAAAATAGATCAAGCCAGAACTATTTTAATCGAAATATTTCCCCGTGATTAGTTTCAGGTAGATAAGTAGATAAGTAGTAGGTAGATAACTGTAAATAAGTAAAGAAAATTAAGACTAAATATTATGCAAATATAATGAGCAGGAAAAACAGATGCGTATGAAACTCCCAATGTTATGCTTATTTAGGCAGTAATGAAAGGAAGGTTTAGTCAGGTAGTTAGGCTCAATAAACCGACGCGAGGAGTTGTTTTAGTCAGCTAATAAAAACGCTTTTCCCGAATACATTTCCCAATCGGACATGTTCCAGCTGTGTGTAAGCCAAAGCGAATAAATTTTTTGTTAGTAAATTGAATTGGGTGTTTCGTGTAAAAAAAACAATTGAGGGTCGCGTGTAATCGCTTTTGTCCGGACAAAAATAAAACTTCGCGGTACGTTGTTCGATCCACTTGTCGTTTCCCTGCGTTTCACGAACTTGTTAAAACTCGATTTTTGTTTCTATCGTCACTTCACTTCTTCATAGTACTTACAGTTACAGAGTGACTAAAATTTCACTTAAACGTGCATAAGATTTGCATATTGAGCATGTCGATAACTTTGATCCCCCCCTGCACGCAACTATAGCAGACTTTCAATAGTTCTGCTGCAAAAGGTCATAATATTCCTACAATTTAGTCTATCTTGATCAAGAATTCCTTAGATTTTGATGATGTCATGTATTTTCAAAATGGTGATTTCCCTTTATGTCCTTAAGGCCTCGTCCTTCTGGCGAGCAGGTCCTAAATGTGATGTTTTCCTTTTATGTCCTTCTCAAGGCCTCGTCCTTCTGGCGAGCAGGTCCTAAATGTGATGATTTCCCTTTATGTCCTTAAGGCCTCGTCCTTCTGGCGAGCAGGTCCTAAATGTGATGTTTTCCTTTTATGTCCTTCTCAAGGCCTCGTCCTTCTGGCGAGCAGGTCCTAAATGTGATGATTTCCCTTTATGTCCTTAAGGCCTCGTCCTTCTGGCGAGCAGGTCCTACATGTGATGTTTTCCCTTTATGTCCTTTTCAAGGCCTCGTAGTTCTGGCGAGCAGGTCCTAAATGTGATGTTTTCCTTTTATGTCCTTCTCAAGGCCTCGTCCTTCTGGCGAGCAGGTCCTAAATGTGATGTTTTCCCTTTATGTCCTTCTCAAGGCCTCGTCCTTCTGGCGAGCAGGTCCTAAATGTGATGATTTCCCTTTATGTCCTTCTCAAGGCCTCGTCCTTCTGGCGAGCAGGTCCTAAATGTGATGATTTCCCTTTACGTCCTTCTCAAGGCCTCGTCCTTCTGGCGAGCAAGTCCTAAATGTGATGATTTCCCTTTATGTCCTTTTCAAGGCCTCGTCCTTCTGGCGAGCAGGTCCTAAAAATGTGATCACGTGGACTCATCACGTAGAGAAAATTTACGATATTCTCGTTCCATTGAGCATAACTAATGTTCATACGTATTTATCAATTTACTTGCAAAAAATATTACAAATTGCGCTAGATGCAATAACAAACGGAGACACAAACATCACCTACTTATGATAAATGTACTGCTAGATATTCTGCACTGTAAGTGAAAATCATGTCACCTACAATGGATCCCTGGACACGTAAACATTGAAAGCAATGGGTGTGCCGACTCATTGGGCAAAGAAGCCCATGAAAACGATCAACCGGGTAACAACATTACACTTGGAGATGCAAACGCAGAGGCCCAAAACAGACTCCTACTTCATGTCTTAAAGAGGCAACTTATCACCGACTACAACTGCGCCAGAAATTTGACATCGGTCATTGGAAGACTAAGAACCAATCATTTCAGAGACAGGCCAAGATTCTCCCAGACAAGACCAAGATATAGGTTCCCTGTAGAAACTGTCCGGATGTCAGTCTAACCCCGAGATACATCTTCGAGTGCCCAGCACTTACGTCGCGTGTTATGAAATTGGGAATGTAAACTTGAAAACCATCTGAGAACTGTTCTGTTCAGTCAAAAGGCGACGGAGCTGGCGGCCGCTGTCGTCCGGATTTTCGACGTGTTCAACGGAACCACAACAACTTGACAAAAACGACTACTTGGTGATATTTCTGTGTATAGATTTGTGTTCCGTACATTGTTGCTCATGTGTGTTGCTTTATTGCAAATCTGTTACGTATTGTTCTAAGTGTAGTTTTGTATTATGTTTTCGAATATAGTGACTGATTGTGACTCCTGTTGGAACATATCCCCAGACTTATTAAAAAAAACCTTTCAATATGGCAGGTCAAATTTTCTGTAAATTCCCAAGGGCGAATTGTTTTATAACTGTACCCAAAAATTATGTTATTTTTATATCGTCCTTTAAGTTGGTAAAACTCCCATATGCTTTGTGATTTGGTTCCACAGGAAGTTGGATTACTAAATTATATTTAAAGCTAAATATGGATTAAAGCTTTTTAATTTAAATTGTATTTTAACAACTCAAAAAGAAATTCTTTGGTTAGTTCTAACTTTATTCACATAATATTACCAAAAATATGAAAAGTAAATACTTTTATACAAAGTACAAAAATGTCAATTGAGGTTATTTGATAACAACTTGAAGCAACTGTGGCGTAAATGTTTATATTAAATGAAAACAACCTCTTACCACAAATTCAACAATTTTTTATTTTAACCTTATGTACATTTCAATTAGAAAATAATCATCTTCAGAGGTATTTTACAAATGACTTCAGTCATTGTAAAATACCTCTGAAGATGATTACTTTGTAATCGAAATGTACATAAGGTTAAAATAAAAAAATTGTTGAATTTGTGGTAAGAGGTTGTTTTTATTTAATATGAGGTTATTTCAGGTTAATTGAGAGTATATTTGAGTATCTATTTTTTCACTTCTCGGTGATATGGTTCAGAATTTGTCCTCTACTGCTCTCTATAGATGTTTTTGGTAAACGAGAATATTTTACGTATATACAATTTAATGCAATCATATTACATAGATCTGAAATATCTACGAGTTTAATTAAACTTGACATATAATTAAACATTCTGTATTGTATTTTCAAATAACATACATATTACGTTTATTGAATATTAATTTATTCATTAAAGTTTTAGCGCCGTTGTGGATTCGGTTTTTTGAAGTTTTTAAAACATTACAACGCAAGTTATAATTATGTTTACTTCAAATTAATTTCCTCAATTTGTGCACTAATTCATTCAATTCTTATAAAGGTTGTAGAAAGTTTTTTGACAATACTTTGTGGAAAATTGTCGCATGAGTAAAGAATATTTTAATTCCTTAAGACTAACAACCTTTAATTTACCTTTATCTGAAACATCTGAAATTTTAGTGACCTAAATTACAAAAGAAAACTGGTTTAAAAAAAAGCGCTTCTGATTGTGGTTTAAAAGCTTTCT